>APFE030465925.1:42186-64847 GCA_000404065.3 Pinus taeda
GAGAACTTAGCATAATGTACTTTCTTTCCTTCCTTAACATTCTTAAAGAGTTGAGGTTCCCCAAGTCATCAGGTAACTTTCGAAGGAAATGACAGTTAGTAATAGTCCAATTCACAACTAAAGATGTGTCACAAATACGAAGGGGTATCTCCTCCAAATCACAAAAAGTGCTCCAGGTTAAAATCTAGCATTATTGGAAGCTTAATGCTCAACTAGGTGTTATTGAACCCAGACATTTTTCCAATCTTCACTAAAAGCTTAAAGATAGCTTCTCTAAGTTCTACATGACTTTACTATACTCTTGAAGTGGGACACATGCAGGCTCTCCAAGTGAATAGTCTTAAACTAAGTGAAGATAAGGCCAATAGATCATTTAGTGTGGATCTCTTTAACCCATAATTGAATATTATGTCTCTCTTGAACCCTTAATTGAATACTATTAGGACTTTCAAAATTTTCATGGAACTCAAAAATGTTGGAAGAAAGTATTTGCTTCCAGAAAAGAGTAAAACTAAAGCCTCTGCTTGAGGACAATTAATGTCACACCACTAACACTTCTCCATGGAATCTGTATAGGTAAACCATAAATGTAGAATTCCATTAGAATATTGTGTTTATTGAATACACAAACGAAATAATTGCATTTCTTTAAAATATTTTTTGAAATCAAAATTACCGAAATTACATATTGATAACCTAGTGGGTGTAGGATAAAATTCACCCGTGTCATTCATAGAAAGCATGAGAAAAAACTGAATACTATATATAAAACCAAGAAAAATTCAAATTCATCACTTCTAGGGACCTCTTAACCACCCTGCCAATACATAAGTATGTTCCTTAGAAAAATTACCCAAATTACAATCTGTTTACTCCAACATATGATGGAAAGTTATAGAAGGATGAATGTCATTCACAGAAAGCATGAGAAAAAACCGAATACTATATATAAAACCAAGAAAAATTCAAATTCATCACTTCTAGGGACCTCTTAACCACCCTGCCAAGACATAAGTATGTTCCTTAGAAAAATTACCCAAATTACAATCTGTTTACTCCAGCATATGTTGGAAAGTTATAGAAGGATGACTAGTGCAATCAATCCATTCTTTTTAGCCCTGGATTTGTTTCAGTTTAAAACAGAAGTATACAAATATACTTGTCCAATGTCTATGCTTTAACCATTCACCTAAGATGTTTTTATAATATAATTTCCTAAGTCTATTTAATATCTTCATTATCATAAAAACCAACCTATATATCCCTCTGAGCACTTGGTAGACCCAGAATTAAGATGGATCTAAGATGATAGAATTTCCCCTTTAAATAGTTTATGCTCAAATGAATACCATGGTATTATCAATACCATGGGTTATCATAAACTGGTAGACCCAGAATTAAGATGGATCTAAGATGATAAAATTTCCCCTTTAAATAGTCTATGCTCAAATTAATAACATGGTATTATCAATACCATGGGTTATCATAAACCTGGAGCTTAAAAATTACTATTAGTAATTTATAAAAATTAATAAAATTAATAGTTGATTTTTATTTTATTTTTTATTTGAACCAAGCTAAAATGTTTAAGCTACATTAAATTACAACATCCATTCTTGATCCACCAAGCCCAAAGAGTATCAAATATTTTTTCACTCTATGCTAGTTTGCATATCACGATATTTGATACCTCTTGGGGGTTAGTAGATCCAGACCTCTATGCTAGTTTAATTCCCTCATTTAAATAGGCTACATTCTAGGTGAATACCATGGGTCAATACCATGTGCCATTTTGGTGAATACCATGGGTCAATACCATGTGCCATATTTTTATTAATTCTAATATTACGGTTAATAATGGTTTTTTTGCATGGTATTAATAACAATCTAGTCCATGGTATTTGTCCCATAGTATTTTGCCCATAGGTTTCACCTAAATATAACGCATTTCTTGAGTGTTCGTAAATTTTGTTTACCATACCTCTAGCTTATTTATATTTTTATTAATTTACCATACCTCTTTTACAAATATGGTATTTTGCCCATAGGATTCACTTAAATAAAACCTCTTTCTTGAGCCTTCATAAATAGAACGAGGGTTATGGACTAAATATAAAAAGAGGTTTTAGCCTTCATAAATAGAACGAGGGTTATGGACTAAATATAAAAAGAGGTTTTATTTATTTACCATGTGTCTAGTTTATTTATCTTTTTATTTATTTACCATATCTTTTGAGTAAGTATAAAAAAGACGTTTTATTTATTTACCATACCTCCACTTTACTTATATTTTTATTTGTTTACACCTTGCATGTATATAAGGTGACTTATGGAGTAAATATAAAAAAAAATGCTTTATTTATTTACCATACCTCTCATTTATTTATATTTTTATTAATTATGCTTTATTTATTTACCATACCTCTCATTTATTTATATTTTTATTAATTTACCATACCTCTTTTACAAATATGGTATTTGCCCCATAGGATTCACTTAAATAAACCTATTCTTGAAAATGGGCAAATTGATTCACTTAAATAAAACCTATTCTTGAAAATGGGCGAATGGAAGGTTGTAACTCCTAATTTCAAGGGCTAAATTTACCTTTTTTTACCCTCTCCCTTAAAATAAGGTGGGCTATTTGAGGTGATTTGTAAAAATGTACTATGATACAAAATATTCGCCCACTAAAAATTTAAAACCCCTTAATTTCGCCAAAGGCGAACATTCGCCCCTAAAATCACCCCTATTTTTGTGAATTCAATGGAGTGAGTACAACTGCAAGTTGCCCTGGCCAGAGTCTGGACTTTGGAGCTTGTGGAGATTATAAATTTATAATGTTACACTGTTCACACCATATTAAATATATATAAAAATAATAATTTTTTTTTTTAACTTTTAATTTTTTTAACATGCCCGTCAATATGACGTTTTTGAAAATGAATGGCAAGTTGAGCATAACGTGGAGGTTTTAGATTAAAACGTATTTTAAGGGTAAAAATGCGAAATATGGGCATACGGGCGTCAAATTTAACCCCTGACTTAGAGTTTTATTGGAGCACTCTTGGAGGAGTGTGGCATACTTGGGATTTGGAGCAAGGAGGCAAAGGAAAAGCATAAAAGTGCAAAAGACATTGGGATCAGCATCGATAACAAGTTTTTCTTGCAGGTACGGAGTTGTGTGTATGATTTATTTGCTAGTTTTGGCATGCAACATAGTTACCCAACAAATGAGAAAATTACCGATTACCCATTTCTTTTGAGGTAGCAAAAAAATCACGTGATTTTGAAAAATAGTTATTCAGAATACACCATTTTTAGCATATTTTTGACACTTTAAATTTTCTTATGTAACATTTTTTTTAAATGTTAGTGATTTTCATGTTGATTTTGAAAAGTGTTGATACAGCGTCAAACCATTTTTTTAGAGGGCTTATTTTTTAACACTTTATTTTTTTTATGTATTAAGTATGAACATTTTTTTTAAATGTTAATGATTTTCATGTTGATTTTGAAAAGTGTTGATGCAACATCAACCCTTTTTGTTTAGAGACCTTATTTTTCACACTTTGAATTTTCTAATCTATTAAGTGTGGATAATTTTTTTTAAATGTCGATTGATTTTCATGTTTGTAGCAAAACATAAAAATAAAAATAAAAAACATCACAAAAGAATAAATATAAAATACCCATTTAAAATAATAATAATAAATAATTAACAATAAAAGAAAAATTAAAAACAAAATTTTTTTTAAAGTTCGAAAAGAAAAAATAAAAATTATAAAAAATTAAATGATAAAAAAAAAAGATCCAAAATATTTTTTACCCCAAGCAGCATAGATTGATTCTAGGAATCGACCTAAGCCACCTTGATTCTGGGAATCGACCTAAGCCACCTGAGGCAATTTTTATTCTATTTTATTTTTTAATTTGTTTATATATGTGTGTGTGTGTGTGTGTGTGTGTGTGTGTGTGTGTGTGTATTAACTTTAAAAAAGATGTTTTTAATGTTTTTTTTTTTTACAAGTTAATTTTGCTTTTTTAACATTTTTATGTTTTTTTCAATTTTTTTTGTCATTTTATATATTTGGTATATTTTTTTTTATTTGTCATGATTTAAAAAAAATATTACTTCAATATATATATATATATATTGGTAGGGTCCGTGTTGATGCTCGACTAGCCATTATGTGCAATTTGATAGTTGATTTTAAAATTTTCCTTATAATGAATCGAGTTTTCTCCATAATGTATCAATTTCATGGTTGGTCTTTAAGTTTTCATTACGATGAGTCGAGTTCACCTACACGGCATGTCAATTTGATGGTTGATTTTTAAATTTTTGTTACAATGTGTCAAGTTGTATTAGGCTAAGATTTTGAAATCGTTATACGTTTAGTATTTAAAAATAAATTACTCTTGGTATAATAATTCTTTTATTCAGGTGTTTACTTTTAAAGTTTTTTAATCATAAATTTTTTCATAATTTCATGCTTGAAATGTTTTGAAAACTTAAGGTTTTTTTGGAGTCATAATCTTTGGTTTTAATTTCATGGTTGAAAAATTGTCAAGAAATTAATGCTTTTCTAAGTTATTTTATCTTTAATGCTATGGTTAAAAATAATTATAAGTATTTTTTCTTTAGCACCATGACTGAAAATTATTGGAATTTTAAGGTTTTGTCAAAGATGTGATATTTTATATTTAATGTCATACCTAAAAAATGATAGAATTTTAAGGCTTTTCAAATACATGATATTTTATATGTAATGTTATGCTTGAAAATATTTGGAACTTTAAAGTTTTTCAGAGTCATGATATTTTATCTTTAACGTCATTATTAAAAAATTTTGAAAATTTACCCCGAAAAAAAAACGTTATTTCAGCATCACCATTTTTCGTTTTCAGGGTGTCCTTTAGAAAAGAATATATATGTGTGTGTGTGTGTGTGTGTATGTGTGTGGTTTTTACTACCATTTTAAAACATTGTTGAAAATTTACCCAAAAAAAAAGTAAATAAATAAATAAATCCACCATGAACACTTTTCGTTTTTAGTCTATTTTTTCATGTTTTTTGGAGGGTGTTTGGCTAGAGTTATCGTTTTGAGGTAATAGTTCACATTTGATCTGTAACTTTGTTATGCATAGCACATGCATGTGGTTTCTCAATTATGATATGTCATTAGCATGATTGATTACCTGGAATGGCAGTGGTTTTCCCTAGCCTTGTCATTTCTTGGATAACCATGGTGTTATGGGTTTCTTTCCTTTCATTTTCTGGTTGGTTCTCATGTTTCTTATGGTTGTGGGTTGAGTTACTAGTTCTTAGAGCCTTGGTTGGACAAATGATCTGGAAGCCTTATAACATCTTAGGTTAAATTACTAGTCCTGAAATCCTTGGTTTGACAAATGCTTTGAAGCCTTTGGTAAGTTGAGTTATTAGTCCCGTAAGCCCTGGTTGGACAAATGCTCTGGAGCCCAACAGCATCTGTGGGTTGAGTTATTAGTCCTGGAAGCCTTGGTTTGAACAAACACTATGGAGCCATGGACATCCTGGGTAGAGACTTAACTAGTGATTATTAGTAATCTCTAACCGTGAGGTGGAATCACTAGTTGAGGGTTGAGGTGGTTCGACCACTAGAAGCCGTAGTTTGGTGTTCTTGGTTTATTCCATGAGATCTCACATTCATACTTGGAATATGGTGAGGGCATGATTGGATGAAAGAGAGATTTGTTTTAGCCCAATCTATCGTCAAGTGGTATGTAGAAGTCCTTGACTTGGTTGGATCTACATATGTTAATAAGTGTTCCTTTTCCTTTGGTATTTTCATGACTAAAGTTGTTTGTCATTATGTCGCTTCAATGTTTGTTTGATCATTGATATATATTTTGTTATCTGTTGGTTATGAGTATGTTTTATGATACTATTGGTGTATGGATCTCATCATGTTTTGGTTAGTAGATGAAATAATAATGAATGAATTACCTAATATATAACAATGCAGTTATTGGAAGGAGATATCAATCCTCTTTGATGATTCTCAGATAAGTATGAGATCCGTATGTACAGATTTGTTGTTATGACCTGTAGATTTCATGTTTAAAAAATGTTTGACGAAATTCCTATCATGGCTAGTAGGGTTTAGATCAATTCCTTGGTCATTTTTTTGCATTAGTAGCCTTATTGTAATGTCATTTATCAATTCTAGAAGTTTCATAAAGTTTTGGGCAGTGTCGTGAGTCCTAGCCCTAAAAAAGTGGCACAAACTTTGGGGTCATTGGCATAGAACTACTTGAAAAAGGCCACAATCGCATTCATGCCTTGTTGTGAGAGAAACTGGAGGGTCTTAATCACACGCATGGCTTGTCATGGGAGAGACTAGGGGTCTAGATCAACAAAACATCAAGTTGTCTCAAGGGTTGGGCACCAGGAAGGGTTAGTTGTCTCCTGAAGAGTCTGTAGCTCCTAAGGAAGGTCAAATTGGTCTTGTCTTATCGGTTCCACTTCCTTAATTGTACTTCGGGAGTTTAATTATATGATAGTAACTCTTTGTCATATGTTTACCCTGGTTGGTCGATTAGCTTTGGTAAATGTGGGAGGAGAGTGTTATGGAGTGGTATCAAAGCATGGTTTTGTTCTCCTTGGGTGATGTCTAGTTTTCATTCTCCTTGGATGAATGTGATGTCATGCGTACATATCAGTTGCATATATGTTCATTATGCTTGTGGTCTATGTGTTTGTTATGTATGCATGGTACTAGTCATTGTTGTGGTTGTAATGTCATACAGAACTTGATGATGTTGTTGTTAAGACATGTTGTCATGAATGTATGTTGATTGTTTATGTATTGTTATGCATGTGTGTCATCCATATGTTTGTTGTGCATAGTACCTAGTCAGTTTTTTATAATTGTGGAATTATGCATGGTAAGTGGTTGATGATTAAGATGTTGTCTATATATTATTATGATTATGATTATATATGTATTGTGCTAATATGGTTGATCTTGTAGATGATATATCCCCCCCCCCGAAATAAAGTGAGGTACTTTGGTTTGTTTATATTTTGGTTTAGCTGACATGATATACCTTGTAGAAAGAGAAGATCAAAGATGACTACAAATATGGTAGACTACAATTCACAAGATTCTCCCTATATATCAAATGAGTAGCATGGTGAGGTATATTCTCGTGACATAGCAAACACTTTGATAAGTTTGAAGGTAGAAATAAGGATTTACAAAGAAGATAATGACCGAATCATTAAATCACAAGTGAGACTTGCCAGGGCACAAGAGAAACAAGAAAAATTCAATGCAGTTATTCTTCAAAGCTTGTCGGACTTGCAGAGACAAGGACCACTTAGAATTAGTCATGGGAAGGAGGATAAGACTAATGGAGCATATGGTAGTAGATCATATGGTGGGCATAGGTTGAATAGAGATGACATGGTTAGAGATGGCAGGTTCTTAGATACACCTGATAGACGAGGCAGTGGACATAACTCTAGTTTTGGTTCATATAGGTATCATGGTCATCATCGTTACCATCCTTACAGGAGGAGTGATAGGGGATATTTTCTGAATGAGTTCAAGAAAGCAAGGCCACCCACATTTGATGGGGAAATGAAGAATTCATAGGATGCAGAAACGTGATTTCCTGGGATGAATAATTTATTCAGATTGTACAATTTCTCAGAGAACATGAAGCCCATAATAGCTCCATTCGGTCTTAAAGGTAAGGCAGACATCTGGTGGGAAAATGTAAATAATTTAATATGTATTCATGAAGAGAATATGAATTGCAGTGAGTTCGAGAGACTTTTTCCATAGGAAGTATCTATTGGAGATATTCTATGATGACAGGGAAAAAGAATTTTATGAGTTGAAGATGAGATCTATGACCGATGAGGAGTACACTAGCATATTCTTAGATTTATTAAGGTACGTGCCTTATCTTAAGGAGGATAATGCCAAGATTTAGTGATTCATCAGTGGGTTAGTAGTAGCATTAAAGAAAATGATTGAGTATGATGAGCCTAGATCATTGGAGGAAGCCATCAAGAAGTTAAAACATTGTTATGAGGAATCAAATCACATATGTGAGACTAAACAAGTTTGGAAATGTAATGAGAATAATAAAGGAAAATGGGATAAGAAGTAAACAAGATCTTAGGAGACAAGTAACAAAGAGAATGCAACACCACCTGAGAAGTTCAATGCCTTTGAGAGAGGACAAATATTTTGGTATGAGGAGCATAACAAGGGTGATAGCAAGAAGCCCTTACGTTGTTGGACTTGTCGAGGAGAGCTTCACAAAAGAGATTGTCCACTTACTCAGGGTCGTAGACCTCATATTTACATTGCACAAGGTGCGTAGTTAGTTGGGGATGTTGGGTAGAGCATTCCACAGATTTATGCAGTGCTAGATAATAGGCAGGCGAATCACTAGGAATATATTATCGATATGGAGGGTAAGCTTTGTGATCAATTTGCTTCTATTTTGATTAACCCCAGACCTAATTATAGTTATGTATGCCTTGATTTGGTGGATAATTGTGGTTTGAATAAAGAAGTGCATGCAGAATCATGGTTAGTGCAGTTGGCTACATGTACAAATAAAAGAGTTTATCACTCGCTAAGAGCTTATGAATTTGACTTGAATGGTATTTATACATCAACATATTTGAATGTGCTTCCATTGGGATCATGCAATATGTTGTTTGGTATGGACTGGTTGTATCTTCATAGGACCAAGGTTGATTGTTATGACAAGGATATTGAGTGCTTGGATGACAATGGAGAACAAAGGATCTTGCAGGGTAAGAAGAAATATACATCAGTTAGAATAGTGACAGTTATGCAGTCAAAGCACAGTCACAGAAAAGGGTGTGTGTTATTTGTAGTGCACATTTCTAGTGATAAAGGTAAGGATGTTGAGGATGCAGAAGTTATAAAGAGGTACTCCATCTTGCAACAGTTTCAGGATGTGTTTCCAACAAAGGTTTCAGAGTTTCTACCTCACAAAGAAGTGGACTTATCTATTGAATTAGTACCAGGGGAAACACCAGCTTCAAATACACCATATAAGATGAGCACACCAGAGTTAGTATATTCTAAGAATGAGGAAGAGCATGTCAAACACTTAGCAACAGTTTAGGATTGTTGAGGGAGCATCAGTTGTATGCCAAGCTCAGTAAATGCAATTTATTTTAGACAAATGTATGATACTTGGGATGTGTCGTTTCCAAGGGAGGTACAGCAGTGGATATAGAAAAGATAAAATCTATCATGGAATGGGAAACTCCTAGAAATGTGGATGAGGTAAGATCATTCATGGGGTTAGCAAGTTATTATAGGAGGTTCATTAGGAACTTCTTTTAGATTGACTATCCAATTACCTCATTGCAGAAGAAAGGTGAGAAATTTGAATGGACAAAGGTATGTGCAACCAATTTTGAGCAGTTGAAACAGTTGTTAACAAATGCTCCAATATTAAATATTGCAGGTCCGGAAAGAGATTTTGTGGTATGTACAAATGCTTGCAAGAGAGGACTTGGTGGAGTCCTGGTGTAGGAAAGACAGTCAGTGTGTTGTTAATCAAGGAAATTGAAAGAGTAAAAGCATAATTATCCTACACATGATCTTGAGTTGGCAGCAATTGTACATGCATTTAAGATGTAGGGACACTATATTTATGGTAGGAGGTTTGTATTACGGAGCAATCACAATGGATTGAGGTATCTATTTTACCAATCAAACCTGAATTCCAGACAAGCTAGATGGCTAGCCATGATTAATGAGTTTGATTTTCAGATCATGTACATTAAAAGTAAAGAGAACATGATTCTCTTAATAGGTGAGTACAAGTAAATCACATAACAGTTATGAGTTCATTTGAGATAGATATACAAGATTGGATCTTGTAGGTAGGACAACAAGATGATAGGTGTAGGGAGCTTATGCAAAGGTTAGATTAGGGTATAAGTGATTAGGATGTGGAATATCATCTCACGACAGATGGTTTGGTCATATTTAGGGACAGGATATATGTACGGGATAATAGTGAGTTCAAGAAGCTTATCTTTAGGGAATTTCATGCTAGGCCATATTCATGTCACCCAAGAGATTAGAAGACATTGAAATTGGTGAAGAAGTTATATTATTGGATGAATTTGAAGAAGGAAGTGGCAGAGTTTGTGGCTAGATGCTTGGATTGTCAATAGGTAAAGGAAGAATGTAAGCATCCAGGTGGATTACTATAGTGGATTATGATTCCATAGTGGAAATGGGAGGTCATTTCCATGGATTTAATTATGTTTTTGTTAAGGACATCTAAGTAATGTGATTCTATCATGGTTGTAGTGGATAGGATTACAAAGGTAGCACCCTTCATTCCAATGAAGTCTACTTATTCAACTAATGATGTAGCATTGGTCTTCATTAGAGATTTTAGTGAGGTTTCATGGTGTTCTGAAGAATATTGTGTCAGACAGGGATGCCAAGTTCACTTCTAGGTTCTGGAAAGAGTTATGTGTAGGTTTGGGTATAGATTTGGCCTTCAGTACAGCTTATCATCCTCAGACAAATGGACATGCAAAGAGGGTCAACATGATTTTGGAGGACACATTGAGAATGTATGTCATGCATCAACAGTGAAAGTGGGAAGAGTATATTCCACTAGTTCAGTTTTCTTACAATAATGGATATCAAGAGTCTCTGAGGATGAGTCCATTTGAGGCACTCTATGGGTGGAGTTATAATACTCCCATTAGTTCAACTGATCTAGTGAATAGGGTGTTGATAGGACTATTCATGTTGGCAGAGATGGAATAGGAAATGTAGGTAATCAAGAAGAATCTAAAGGAAAAGTAGGAAATGCAAAAGAGTTATGCAGATCAAAAAAAGATGTTTGAGTTTTAGGTTGGGGAACATGTGTACTTGCGCATCAATCCCAAGAGGATCTCCTTGAATATTGGATCATGTGCCAAGCTAGCACCTTGATATTGTGTACCTTTCAATATTATTGAGAGGATTGAACCATTAACTTATCAACTTGCACTACCTCTGACAGTGAAAGTACATGATGTTTTCCATGTGTCATTGCTTAAGAAGCATGTTAAAGATGATGATCATGTGATCGGCTAGTCTATATTGCAGGTGGAGCCAGAAGGAGAATTACAACTAGAACCTTAGTTAATTTTGCAAAGAAATATGTTCATTCTCCATAATCAAGAAATTGAGCAGGTTAAAGTGCAATTGGAGCACTTTGGGCCCAATGAAGCTACATGGGAGATGGAAAATTAGAAGCGGGCTATGTATTCTTCTCAATTCTCTAGTTGAGCAAATGTTTTTAGCATATGTTCCAGTGTGATGTTTTCTTACATGTATATATGTATATGGATGTAAGTATCGCCATGAGATGTGTTATAAAGCTCCAATAAGCGATATGGTTGTCATGTCATTATTATTGTCATGTTTTTCATGTTTGTCATGTTGTTTTTCTCTTTAGCAGGTTGATCATTGTAAATACTGCTACGAGCTAAGCTATAAAGCTCCATGGGTAGTATTTTTTTTCTTTACTGCAATATTGTTGGTTGTAAGTGTCATTAAACACCAAGGGCAGAGTTCCCCAAATGGGAGAGTTGTGTAATAGCCTTGGTCAAAAATCCATATAATAAAGTTAATAAAGGAAAAATAATAACTAAAATCATGGGACACATATTCCAAGTTGAATTTTGGGCAAGAATGTAGTAATGAGGATCACTTGTGATTAAAAAATGGCTATGGAATTTTGGATAGGAAATGGTAAAGGCTTTGCAAAAGCATGAGGCATTAATTGACATTTTATTTATAAAAATAATGAAAAGCAATAGAAAAGGAAGGTGAAAGGTTACATCTTGCATGTGGGGAGGGAAATGAAGGAAAATATTGGAAAATGAAGAAAATAGAGGCCCCATTAATAAAAAAATATTCTAAGGATTAGTTCATGGATTTTTTTATTTTTTTTCAATTTTAGCTCGGATCTCTCTCTTATATTCTCTCTCATACCCTTGGACACTTAGAGTTTTCTTGGAGCACTCTTGGAGGAATGTGGCATACTTGATATTTAGAGAAAGGAGACAAAGAAAAAGCGGGAAAGCACAAGAGGGCATCGAGATCAACAGCGAGAATGATATTTTCTTGCAAGTACCGAGTTGCATTTATGATCTCCTTGCTATTTTTGGAATGCATGGAAAATGAATGTGGTTTTTGGTTATGCTTTGTCATTAGCATGGGGGATTGCATGGATTGACAATGGTTTTTCCTAGCCTTGCCATTTCCTAGATATCCATGGTGTTGTAGGTTTATTTCCTTTCATTTTTTGGTTGATTTTCATGTTCCTTATGGTTGTGGGTTGAGTTACTAGTTCATAGAGCCTTGGTTGGACAAATGCTCTGGAAGCCTTATAACAGCTTAGGTTGACTTACTAGTCCTGGAATCCTTGGTTGGAAAAATTCTCTGGAGCCCTTGGCGGGTTGAGTTACTAGTCGTGGAAGCCCTAGTTGGATAAAAGCTTTGTAACCCAAAAATAGATGTGGATTGAGTTACTATTCCTAGAAGCATTGGTTGGAACAAATTCCCTGGAGTCTTGGATAGCTTGGGTAGAGAAAAAATCTGGTGATGGTTAGTGATGTCCAACTGTGAGGTGGAATCACTAGTTTAGGGTGAAGGTAGTTTGGTCTCTGGAAGCCCTAGTTTAGTGTTCTTGGGTTATTCCATGAGATCTCACATTCATGCTTGGAATATGGCATGGGGGCGATTAGATGAAAGAGAGATTTGGTTTAGCCAAATCTATGGTTAAGTGGTATGTGGAAGTCCCTAATTTGGTTGGATTTTCATATGTTAATAAGAGCTCATTTTCCTTTAGCATTTTCAAGAGTAAGTGTGCTTGTCATTATGTTGATTTAATGGTTGTTTTATCATTTATACATCTCTAGTTATTTGTTGGCTATAAGCATGTTTTGTGATAATCTTGTTGTATGCCTCTCATCATGTTTTGGTTAATATATGAAATAATAATGAATGAATTACCCAATAAATAACAATGCAGCTACTGAGAGGAGATATCAATCCTCCTTGATGATTCTTAGATAATAATGAGATCCCTATTTATAGATCTGTTGTTATGACCTATAGATTTCATGTTTACAAAACATTAGACAAAATTCTTGTCATGGCTAGTAGGGTTCAGATGAAGTCCTTGGTCAAGTTTTTACATTATTAACCTTATTTCAATGTCATTTTTTAGTTCTAGAAGTTTCATAAAGTTATGGGAAGTGGCCTGAGTCCTGGCCCTGAAAAAGTGGCACATAATAGGGGGTCATTGGTACAACTGTACCTAAAAAAGGCCACAGTCGCATGCATGCCTTGTAGTGGGAGCGACTAGAGGGTATCAGTTGTATACATGTATTTTCATGGGAACGACTGGGGGTCTATATCATCAAAACATCAAGTTGTATAAGGGGTTGGGTACCTAGAAGGGTTAGTTGTCTCCTGAAGTTTTTGTAACTCCCGAGGAAGGTTAGATTAGTCTTATCTTGTTGTTTCCACTTTCTTAATTGTACTTGGGGAGTTGAATCATATCATAGTAGCTCTTTGTCACAATTTTACACTAGTTGGTCGGTTAGCTTGGGTAAATGTGGGAGGAGGGTGTTACACAACCCCTCTTAAGGGTGGAAGGGGAGGAAAGAGTTTGTATAATGCATTTCTATGCTGGATAATTGCTCTCAACTTATTATTCCCTGGTGTACATATGAGCTAGGTATATGTCTATTAGTTGAGGGAGGAGGAGGATCAAGGAATAATAAAGGAACACTCTACCGCTAAGGTATAATGTATTGATTTTAGTATTGTTTATATATATATTACTAAGTTGTTTCCGTTTTTTGGGTATTGTCATGTATGATACCATGATGTATGTTTGTATGTTATGATTAGATCTTATTATGTACACTATTTTCCTTCCATTAGAGGCAAATATTATCCTTTTTTTTTGTGAATTTGTGTAGGTGACCAATATAGGTGCTAGAGCAAGATCTTTGGGTGTGGAGCAAAGTCCTTTACTATTAGATCAAGTCCACTATCTATTCCAATAGGAAATGAAAACTAGGTTTAATCCTTCGTTTGTCTCTTCTATTTATAAAAGTATTGTTTGAATTAGGATCCTAAGGAAATTTTATTAAGTTATTTATCTATATCCTTGTAGGTGTTGAGGTGAGATCTATACAACAATAGCCCATTTTCTCTAGAGATAAATTTGTGCAAAAGAATTTGTGACTCCACTATGGAGAAATCCTTAGTGCTTATCCTTCTCCTTTGAGTAAACCTTGATTCTATTTATTCCTAAATATTATTTGTTGATTTCTATTTCTTTTCAGTATGTTATGGACAAGATTCACAACTTTTGAGTCAAATCTAAACTTTTTTCTTTCAAAAATTCACTTAGACAACCTCTATGCTTTATATTTGTGTAATAAAAAGTGATGTATTATCCTTATCTCTCCCTATTCCCATACATGGGGTGATGCCATCACACTCTACACTCCTATAGGAGGCAATGGAGCATGTAGGATGAAAAAAAATGGGTTTTATAGTGTAAAAAACATTGTTTCTCACATATTTTTTTGGTTTTTCCATGTGAACCTATGAAGTCTATTATTTGCAAATATACCCTTAAGAACTTCTTTTTGGATGTAATTTCTCATTATTATTTTCATGTTATAAAGGGAAAAAAGGAAAACTATTTTTTTATGGTGATTGTTGGATTCCTTTTTTAGTGAGATCTAATGTGTTTTCACTCGATCTAGGTTCATATCTATACTTGCAGATTGTGGAATGGTTAGATATGCCTAAGGATTTATCCAAAACCATATTTTCTTTTGAAATATTCTTAGTTCTTATATCCTTTATTTTCCTTCTATGAAGTTTCTTTTTTCCCAATATTTCATTTCCTTGCTTAGTATCTTGTGATCAAGAAAGGTTTCTAAATGTTGAGAACTTTATCTGGTAACTTGTTTAGTATTTATTTCTCTGATTATTTAAAAATTCTCAAAGAAAACTCAAACCTATTATGTGTTAGGTCTTGCTTTCCTTGTTAGGATTTTGGTTTATTTTCCCTTGTAAAAACGTTGTAGAACTGGTCTTTTGCCTATCATCATTGTGTTATGAATTCATACTTTCTTTGTTTTTTTTGTGTGATCTGGATCTCTTAGCTACCAGAATTAACTAACATCTTTTACTTTTGAATCAATGACTGGAGAATCCATAGTATGAACATTTTTATGCCAACGTTTCAAATCCCAAATGGGATCCATCATCAGGACTTAAGAATGATGTTAGCAAAATTGCATGTGAAAGAGTATGAAAATCTACATGTGCATACTTTAAAGAAGAGGAAACATAAAGACAACCATCAAATCAAGGAACACACACGAGTTGATAACAAATTTCACCTAGTGTGGGTTACGTCTCTGGGCCTGATGTCAAGAGTGGGGAGGGTGCTTCATTGAATGTTGCAAAATGATGATGACTACATGATGTATTCTTTCTCAATATCATAAAGAACTCCCTTAACTAGAGTGGCATGTTTCTCCATGATACATTCTTCTATAAGAACTATCACTCATAAAAGCTCTCCATCAACATGACAAAATATCAAACTCTCACATGAAGTGGCATACAAGGATCCTCCAACATAGTATAAAACAAGAATCTTAACATCAAAGCGTCATCTCAACAAAACTCAAAAGAAGACATAGCATCAGTGCATCTTATACCTCTACTTCTAGGGATGGCCTAAAAATGCACACCTCTACCGATGCAACTGACTACACAGTTGAACTCCTGGTGAAAAATCGTGAAATATGCTTGTAAACTTGACCCCTTCCCAACTCAGTCAAAATATGGGTCCTGAGAATCTCAAATATTCCCCAAATATTCCTTTCCATGAGTTGAGTGGAATCCTTATATTCAGGTGAGGGAATTGATCACACCATCATGTTCCTTTTGAAAAACTAAGAAAAATGAGTATAAAGTCAACATACTTATGTCACCTTCAAAAAATGGGCTCCAAGGAATATTTTAGATTCCATGCGGATTTTTGTGTCATGGTTTGCCCTCAACATTCTGTCTCTGGAAAACCTACTACTCATATTATAAAACCCTCTTCACCATCAAACTCCATGTAAAATTCTAATTAATTAGAGTATAAAATTAGCATGATTATGCCACTATCAAAAATCAACTCCATGGGAATTCTAAAGATTCCTCCAAGATTCCAAATCATGGTTCCACTGCCTCATGATTCCATCTTGTCAAGGTTCTACCCTACTATATTGTTCGACCTAAATGCTCGTGCACACCCACAGTTCCTCTCATGTTAGGTTCTATGATCCCCCCATGGAAATGAACAATGCTTAAGTTAGGCTTCATGGCAGAGTTACCAATAGTTGGTCATTGGTGTATTGGTTGTCACATGTTGAAGTCAACATCGTAGATACATTGGTTATGGGTTCCAAGACTTTCAAGTCCCATATAATCTTAACCATTTTCCATGCGTTGTGTTATATTGGGCATTTGTTGTTTATTGTCTTATATTGGGATTCTCTTTGGAATCGCTCATTGTTGGAATAATTATTTTTATTACAAAATGATACGGTCATTGAACCACTAGCATTCCATATGTATAACCGTTGTAAAGTATTGAATGGCCAACATTTGTTGTTTGTGGTTGGTTATAACCATTTCCCTATTTGAATAACGATTTGGTTTACAACTATATGCTTTAACCGTATATCCTCCTACCAATAATTCGTTGGTTTTTAAAATAACCACTTTACAATATATATCATATGGTTTTTTCGATATTTTGGTATTGTTAAACCATATTTTATATGTACATTTTCTTGTTCTATATGGGTATTTAATAACCATATTTTATATATATGGTTCCTTTTTAATATTTTTTTAAATGATTTTAATATTTTATATGAGGTCTTAATATTATCATTTTTTAATCTTTTTTGCAAGGGATAGAAGGCCAATTTAGGAGTGCAACATGTCAGTGGCTTATTGTTTAATCAGTTTCCACATAAGCATAGCGGGTCCCAAATCCCCTTACAACTTGCAAACCTCTGATGGTCATAAAATGGTCATACAAACTCCAATTAAGGTGTTGTTCATATCGTTAGGTTCATAATGATGATCTCTACAACTTGATGCCAATGTTTTTGAGATTCAGGAACCTTTAAATTTGAGCCCTTTTTTAGCCACCTAGATCATTCCTCCCCACTGAGGAGCTTTTGATCCTCCAAAACCATGAACACTATCTACAATCTGTTGTACTCCATGATTTTCACAACAAGTGCCTAACATGCCACACTTCCTTCCCCTTCACCTTTTCTCTTCAGATCCATAAGTGATTAACCAACACATGTGTTCTCTGTAAGCATGTCATTCATCTTTACATGTTCTTTTACAAGACCAAACATGACCCAAGAAAAACCCCATACTTTCCAAGAGTTTATAACACACTCTTTGGTTAAGTTTATATCAAGATCATAACATAAACCAATACCTCAACTATCAACAAAAAGGCCAAAAACATCATCATGTTGCTTTCATAAGTGATGGAAGACACATCATCACTTTTAAAATTATTTCACAACATATGATTTTCAATAAGATGGTCAAGGAAAACTACTATATCTAGGAAAACCATCTCTCACTCATCAAAGTGAATGGGGCATCATCTTGGAGTTGATTCTCTTGTTGAACAACTTTTCCAATTAGTTCCTACATGGATGCTTTGTCCTTGAGAAGCTTCTCTGGATGGAGCCTCAAACATGTGGCTCTTTGATGTCCATCTTTGTTGCAATGGCTACAAATATTATTCTTCCTCCTGACCTACTTAACCTTCTTCCTTCCCGATGTGGAGAATGCCTTTTGTGTCTTGTCCTCTGCATTGCTTCCATTCTCTTCCAGCACTCGACAACCACATGGTTATACAAGACAAAAAAACTACATGGTTTTTTGTGCCACAAATTTTGTTCATTCTTAACAATTTGCTTGTAATCAAAAGGCTTACTAGAATAACAAGGCTTTTTCTACCTCTCTTGGTTGTATTTGGTGCAATCTTGGTGATGAGAGCTTGCCTTGGCTCTTCTTTTGCAATGTGAACTATCATGGGAAGATTGGGATGCATTTTAAACATCCTCTTTCCTCGTTGGTTTAAATAATGGATTGAAATATTATGCTTCCTTTGAACACTCTCCTTCAGTGTACTCAAAACCTACAAATCAAGGTCTTTATACAACCTCCAATGGTTGATTCATTCCCTAGACATTAACACCAAGTCCTCCTCCTTTATACCCCATCTTAGTAAGGAGTCTCATGTCAGTTCCTAAAATGGGTACCTCTATGCTTCCAAAAAAAATAACATCATGTGAAAATGAAACTAAATAACTATCAACATTTTTTACCTCAGTTGTTGATTTGAAGTTGTTGATGTTGCCTTCGCTAAGCCTTTGTTGTGCTTCAACTTTTCGAAGGCTTATTCCATGGCTCGTAATTGAAGTTTTGATCTTTGCTTCTCCTCTTCTACTTCTTATAGAAGTCTCTTCAATTCAACATTCTCTTCTTGAAGGCTCTCATTGATCTCTTCATTCGAATGATGAGAAGAAGATGAAGGAGAAGATTATTTTCCTGAATATGGGATGGAGCATCGTCCTCTGCTCTCTCTTCTCCTATTCATCTTTTTACATTTTCTCCTCATAATTTGTATACATTATATCTATCATGTGTGCCATCACGAGGACGTCCTTGTAGAGATATTTGTGACCCTCCATTTTCTTTCTTGTTACATGTTCAATATATGGTTATCATTCACACTCGTAATTCACATCAGCAAGAATACCGCTCTGATACCAAACTTGGTCTGGATCTCACAACTACCAGAATTAACTAAGATCTTTTACTTTTGTGATGTTAGCAGAATTGCATATGAAAGAGTATGAAAAACCAAATGTTCATACTTTAAATAAGAACAAACATAAAGACAACCATCAAATCAAAGGAGACACACAAGTTGTTAATGAAGTTCAGCTAGTGTGGGTTCATCTCTGGGCCCAATGTCAAGAATGGGGAGGTCACTTTATTAAATGTTGCAAGATGATGATGAGTACATGATGTATTATTTGTCAATACAAGTAAGAACTCCATTAACTAGAGTGGCATGTCTCTCCACGAGACGCTCTTCTATAAAAACTCTCTCATAAAAACTCTCCATCAATATGACAAAATATTGAAGTCTCAACATAGCAGCAAACAAGAATATCAACATCAAAGCATCATCTTAGGAAAAATCAAAATAAGACACAGCATTAGTACATATTATACCTCCATTTCTAGGGATGGCCTAAAATTCACACCTCTACTGATGCAACGGACTGCATGATTGAATTCCTAATAAAAAATCATGAAATATGACTGTAAATTTGACCCCTTTATGACTCGGTCAAAATATGGGCCCTAAGAATCTTAAAGATTCCCCATAGATCCATTTCCATCGGTTAACTGTAATTTTGATGCTAAGATGAAGGAATTGATCACACCATCATGTTTCTTGTGAAAAGATGAGAAGAATGAGTATAAAGTTAGTCTGGTTTTGAAATTGTCATTTTCAAGCTTCCAAGGAATCTTTTAGATTCCTCAAGATTCTACAAAGATTCGTTTCTGCAGATTGACTAAAATTTTGCTGCTCAAATGATGAAATGGATTACACAGTCAGACTCCTTGTGAAGGATTGAGAAAAATGAGTATAAAATCAACATACTTATCTCACCTTCAAAAATTTGGCCTCTTGGGAATATTTTAGATTCCACGTAGATTCCTTCGTTATTGTTCCACTTTCATGGTTTCTCCCTCAACATTTTGTCTCTAGAAAAATCACTACTCATATTAATAAACCATCTACACCATCAGACTCTAGGCGAAATTCTAAGTTATTTGAGTATAAAATTGGCATGATTCTGCGATTGTCAAAAATCAACTCCATGTGAATTTCAAAAATTCCTCCAAAATTCCAAATCATGGTTCCACTGCCTCATGATTACATCTTGTCAAGGTTCCACCCTACTTTGTTGTTTGACCTCTGTGCATGTGCACAATCACGGTTCCTCTCGTGTTGGGTTCCACGACCCCCGAATGGAAATGAGAAAATGCTTAAGTAAGGCTTCATGGACCAAGTTACCAATAGTTGGTTGTTGCTGTATTGGTTGTCACATGTTGAAGTTGGGGTTGTATTTACATTGGTTATGAGATCCAAACCCATCGAGTCCCATATAATTTTAACCATTTTCCATTGACTGTGTTATATTGGGCATTTGTCGTTGATTGTGTCATATTGGGCTTCTCTTTGGAACCCCCTGTGTCGTTGGAAAATTTGTTTTTAATACAAATGATAAATTCATTGAACCACTAGCATTCCGTAAATATAACCATTTTAACATATTGATTCGCCGACATTTTTTTGTTTAAGGTTGGTTATAGCCATTTCCCTATTTGAATAGCTATTTGGTTTACAACTATATGCTTTAACCATATATCCTCCTTGTTATAGACATTTTTGGGCACTTCAACCCCAATCATAAATGTCCATAAACTAAGGGATCCTAAGTCCCTAAAAGTGTTGCTTCACTGCCTAAAGGAATAAGGTCAGCTGATTACATCATCTCCCAGAAGTTCTCCACTAAAAACTGCTCATAAATGGTCGAAACTAGACCATACTGAAAACCCAGTGTAGAGGGTGCGATGCATATCACCTTCCCAATGTACAAGGTGTGATGCATACTGAATAGCTCTTCTGTAGGGTGTGATGGTCGGGAATGGACAAATGACAGGGACAAAATGAGAGGTGGAAGATCATGGAATCTTCCAGAAGCTTCCCCTCTGACACTTGCCTCTTTGTTTTCGACCAGGGGTGAGTAAGAGATATTCATTCTCCAAGTGGAAGCAGGAACTATCAGAGAGAGGACACTAATCAAGATCCCAGAAGATGACTCACCTCCCTATAATCATCTATATATGGATCCCTCATCACAGAGATCCATAGGCTGGAATTTCGTATCTTATAGAGAAGTGTTGTTGGTTTTCTGGTGTACATTCATAGTGTTGGGTGATCTAAGCTTTACTTGAGGTGAAGAAGGGATTTCAAGCTGGAGGATGATGTTGGGTCAAAACATATGGTTGTAATCCTCTTGCTACTTTTCATCTTAATAAAGCTATTCAAGTTTTCCTCCATATTCTTTTGCACTTGTTTATATATGCATTTGTATGGTTAACACACATCTGGTCCTATGATATTTATGAATATAGATCTTTGTTTCTTCGATAGTAGTATGTTGCTATGATTCCACAGGTGCTCTTTGAAGCTGGGCAGATGAAAAAGAAGTGGCGAAGCTCTATCAAGAAGGAGAGGAAATCAAGCGCAAGACCAAGGTTGGTCTTCTTGGTTCTCCTCTTGTCTATTTTCATAAAGGAAAATGAAAGTGGACTTTACTTGTTTGTTTCTAAGATAGCTACCAGTCTTAGTGGGAATAGCAGCATCCGAGTGGACACTATTCCTGGTAACAAAATGGCGACTCCGCTGGGGAGCGACTAGATTGTTTGGTAGCCTATCTATATTTGTTTCTTTTATAAACTTACAAATGGAACTTGAAGCCAAGCCAACTAGCCTTCGAACTGCAGTTGTTATACAAATGCAAAGTAGATCAATGCTGCTTCAGTCTATCTCCAGGTTTTTTTTTATGAATTAAACAATCAATCTTCAAATAGTCTAATTTCCCTTGGTGGTGGCTCTAGTAACCTCTTTAGATCACCCCTGTGTTTTACATATACTGAACATTACTTACTTAGCCTAAAACCCTGAACTAAATTGCAAATTGTGAGTAAAAACTTGTTTAAAGTCTCGCACTAGTACCATTACACCCTGCCTTCAAGGCAGACTGTATGGCACTTCCTGAGTGCAGTAGGTGTGCTGCATACTGGATTCACAGTGTGACAGGTGCGATGGTCAGGGAAGTTTAACTTTACCTTCAGACTGTGGTTTTTTCTCACTTTTTTCAGTCCTATTTAGGAGATTTGCTGTCTGTAGTCAGTGTATCTCTGTGAAAACCCCCTTCTCTTACATTATTCTGCCTCCTTAGTGCAAAGAACTGTAAATGTTTTTATGTATTGTGTGCCATTTTCAGTTCTCTTTTGCAAAAAAGTAGCATAGTCAAACTGTCATTTCTAGATCTGAAAGTGTCGTAGCTGTTGTTTTCAGTTTTATAAAAAAATCCCATTGTTTATAATAGTCGATTATACAATTACTGTTGCATATGATTTGAATTAGTATTTTTTTAAAGTGTCAAAAAGCAATTTTCATTTCGAAATCGCAAAGTGTCTCTCTTACCTTCACTTCATTTTGAAAATAAATTTGTTGAGTACTGTCGCTTTGAAAGTAATTCAGATTTGCACATAGCTTTCTTATCATCATTCATACATTAAGAAGGCTGAAAACAAATACATGCATGTGCATTTGTATTTTGACTGCTTGGTTTGATTTAGGACAGTGCATTT
>APFE030465925.1:70719-85754 GCA_000404065.3 Pinus taeda
AACATATGGTTGTAATCCTCTTGCTACTTTTCATCTTAATAAAGCTATTCAAGTTTTCCTCCATATTCTTGTGTACTTCTTTATATATGCATTTGTATGGTTAACACACATCTGATCCAATGTTATTTATGAATATAGATCTTTGTTTCTTCGATAGTAGTATGTTTTTGTGATTCCACAGGTTCTCTTTGAAGCTGGGCAGATGAAGAAGAAGCGGTGAAGCTCTATTAAGAAGGAGAGGAAATCAAGTGCAAGACCAAGGTTGGTCTTCTTGGTTCTCTTCTTGTCTATTTTCATAAAGGAAAACGAAAGTAGACTTTACTTGTTTGTTTCTAAGATAGCTACCAGTCTTAGTGGAAATAGCAACATCCAAGTGGACACTATTCTCGGTAACACTCCTATGAATAATTCGTTGGTTTTAAAATAACCACTCTATAATATATATTATATGGTTTTGTTGATTTTTTGTTATTGTTAAACCATTTTTTATATATAAATTTTTTTATTCTATATGGTTATTTAATAACCATATTTTATATATATGTTTTTTTTTAATGATTTTGATCCAAAATGGATTTTGAATAGACTCCTAAGTCTAAGTGTTCTTCACAGGGGAAAATGAAAGTCCAAGGAAGTTCCTGGAGATAACCCGATTGTAGAGATCTTCTCCTTCTGAATCTACTGCAACTTTAATGGGGAAAATGGACTTAGGATGTAGAAGTTATCGTAGAAAGAAGATGCCCTATGTTCTTTAGAAAAAGAGGAAAAATCCTATAAAATGGGCAAAAAACCCTTATAAAGGGAAATCACATTGGAAGAGGGCTAAAGGCGGACTTAAGTGAAAAGAGGAAAAAACCCCCCGATTGTTGATCCTTGACATATCGAGTGAGAGGAAGGCACATGCGCATGATATAAGAAAAAGACCCGAGCCAATGCGACATTGCAATCATCGATCGACATATCAGAATTGGAAAGGGCATGGGACTTAAGGCAAGACCTCAGGCCAAGCGATATTGTGATCACCGATATCAGCGTCGGTGGATCGGTGTCGGCCTAGACAATGCCATATGGAAAGACCCTGGGACTATGTGATATGTGATTGCGATAAGTTGCATCGCGACAATACAGAGGAGCGGGGCCATATATATATGTGACTTGCGATGAAGCCAAACCCAACGGGTCTTATGGGTAAAAATAGATATATTTTGAGTTCCATAAAAAGGAGTTTTTTAATGTAAAATCACATTTCATTAAATAAATGAAATACAAAAGGAATGCGGCCAATGCAATTAACCCCGACCTGAAAGGGTTTGTAAATGTTGTTGTATAGTATTTGAAGTCCACCACAAAGCCATTTCTCAGGATTTTCCAGTGTTTTAATGTATTTTTCCAATACAAAGGAAACCACGGCACATGGGGCACTACGACTTGTGATAGCGATTATAGGCAGACCCGACATAAGTATAGGGAGGATTTAATGATATTTCAGGTCCGATAAACGATAGGTTGGTGGATTTTCCTATGTTTTAGAGTATTTCTCTGTGTAAATAGAGAATGACTATTCTGAGGTTTTCAAAGGCACCGATGGTCCTTCCATTACAGAATAGGTGGCCACTATCCCCGAAGGTGTTTAGCAATCATTGCTAACACTCAAAGGGGGATTTGAGCGGATAGAGGCCAAGAGCCAGACAACCCAGAAGAGGAAATGAATGGATAGCGCCGATTGGCTTGAAAGCCACAGAATTATAGAGATAAAGAGGGAGTGCTGAGACAGGAGCATAGAAAGTTGAGCCAAAGTAGGAAGCAGAGGTAAAGAGAACCAGAGCCAAGAGCCAGAGCCGAGAGCCAGAGCGAGAGCCAAGAGCCAGAAGAGTAGAAAGTTCCTCTAACATGGGAGTCAAGCACATGGTCACATTGGGAACTTGTGAAGTAACATTCCTACTACCTTGGTACTATTATTTAGCTTATACAAGTCTAGGGATCTCTTCAAGAACAAAGGGTCACTATGAGCAATCTATCAAGAGGCTTTGATCTTAGTTACCATGCTTATGCATATGGTCCCCATGACACATGTATTGCCAATTATTTAGCAGTTAGGTGGTATAATTAATGCCATATATTTAGGGCTCTTACATAGGTGAAGATGGTTCATAAGTCCCCAAGATACATAAGAAAAATTTCAATCACCATATTGCTCCTTGGGGGTGACGTTTAGCTCCATCAAGTTCACTAGGGTCAGTAAAAGTTGATATAGGGATGCCTGGTAACAACTTCTTAGCCCTTCGTTAGTCTAAGTTCCTTGGGGATTTTATCACCTTAGGCATTTTTTTCTTTCAAGAAGTACCTTTATATATGGTTTTCTTATTGTATCTCTTAGGATTTTGTAAAGTGCATGCTATTTGATCTGTCTAGTTGGGCACAAAGATATCCTATTTAATTCATTGTAGTTAACCCAACTATATTTTGATCTCATATATTATAAAACCTTCCTCGTGAAGAGGAAGGCGCACCACCATAAAGAAGTAGGATAACTCTAACATCAGAGGAATTAGATAAAATTAAGATCAAGAGGATTTGCTTTCATTTAGGTGGGAAGAATAATTCATGCTTGAAGTAGTAGAAAAATTTCAACTAGTAAATGTAAATCCACCTTTAATAAATCCTCTTAACCCCATACTTGTCCAAGTGAGTGCCAACTTTATGCATCCTTTTTCCTTGTTTTCTCATCACATGGATGGTGAGATCCATGATTTAACCATGGGAGGGATCACACCATCTTCACCATCGATGTCAAGGAATCCTATTATGATGTCCTCACTACCTTTAATTAGTGTGATAGGGTCTAATCCTCTAGTTTTGACCATGTCTCCCTTCACACTTTATTTAATACCACCAATTATTTCTACAACATCTTGTATTTTCCCTAGTTTTTTAATGTCCCTCCCTTCTTCCAAGTTTATGTTTAGTGTGGGAGAAATCCAAATCCCACCAACATGATTTGGGTGGTTCCCACTTAGTACTATTATTGCTACTATCATTATATCTAGCGCGGGGCAATGATATACGGTGAATCTTCGAGCGGGGTTTATATTGATTCCTATTCCTTCTAGGGAAAGTAATGTTTTTGGAGGATCATTCAATCCTTGAGGTAATTTTTCATAAGAGGGAATGCCTTCTTCTATAGGTCTAAGTTCCTTTTGAGGGGATAACTTATCTAGAGGCATTTTCCCTAATAGCACCCATTTCCCATGAGTGTTCATACTTATGAAATTTCTTTGTATCGAGAGGTTATCCTTATGGTTTCAAATGCGGTCTAATTAGTAGCCATGCTCCTGCGATTTTCTTTGTCACTAGGTGAAATTCCCATGGAGGAAACTTTTACCAATATAGTTGGTCCAGGTATTCAACAGTATGGACCTAATAATCCCTTTACTAATGTTCCTTCATCTGGAAAATACAATATGGGGGAATTGCAAGGTCAAATTGGGGTACCATCTTTACCTCCATACATGTTTAATAAAGATCAAATTGATTTCGAGCATCCCTTGAATTTTTAGATTTAGAGAAATTTACAAGTGAGCCCATATGCGATGAACCTAAATGGCCACCCATTCCCATTAAGATATCCTCAAATATACCAAAATTTAATGATAAACTATGAGAGAACATGACCACACACATCACCACTTACACATCATCAAATTATTTGGTTATGATAGTATTAGGTTGCATCTCTTCTCAAGAACCCTGACTGAATACACCAATAAATGGTACATTGAACTTGATAAGGAATCTTACCATGATTATGCTTCCTTAGCATTAACATTTCTAAACCATTTACTTTTACCTTCATGGAAATATACCATAATTTATCTCATGTATACCTCTAAGGAGGACACTTCCACACACAATTTTATCATGTTCATGAGTGTAGGAAATGTACGTGATTGATTAGGACAAATATTCTTGATCAACTATCGAAATATTGGATTATGCAATCTTTATTTCCTAAATTGCCAAGGATGTACCTATGGTTGGGGAAGCTACTGAGGAGCAAGATATCTTGCATTTCCAACATCATGACTTAATATATTCACATTTGGGCACCTTGTATGGTACCATTCCCAATGTTCGTCGATCATCAACCAATCCACCGTGTTCAAAATTTGGACCACATTCAGATGTTGTAATTGGTTCCATATCTACTGATGTTGTGAGCTAATTAACTACTCAATTGGGGAAACCGATGGTTACATCACAAGCACCTACAATGGCACACATTTCTCAAGAAGAAAAGTATGTATCCTAAGTGTATTGCCAATATTAATATGGTGAAATCTAGGTAACCTAAAAAATATCAGTAACTTGGAGGTAAAAACAAGAACAATTAGAAAACTAAGCAGAGAAATACTTTTGCGAATTCTCTCAAGACACAACCCAAAATAATATAGGTGTTGGGGGGGGGGGGGAATTAACAAAAACATAAGGTCAAATTTCCTTGTAATATTTTTCAATGTGACCATCTAACTCATGAATACACATGGATGGATGAGATTTGATGCCTCTTTGTGCAATAGTTTTCTAGACATCTTACCACTATTTTGACACATTCATTCCCCACCCAAAACCAAAAAAAAAATCTCTCATCCTCCTCCTCCCCTTAGGGAACCATACATAGCAAATACCAATTGAGTACCATTCCATATTATTTTGTGAAATGTGGTAGGGAAATTGACCACAAGAGTGGAAAATATGAGACTCCAAAGAGTAGTTCATCTGAGAAGAACTTAGTAATCCCCACCCAATCCAATGGATGTATCATCATAGTTAAGCCTTTGGATATAGTGATCCACCCACCTAAGGGTGTTCTCCATTTGTCAACTCACAATCTTAATGTTAGGGATATCTAAAACTACAATATGTTTTAGGCTTTAGCCTAAACCCAATGTTTTATGTTTGCTTTGGAGGTTTTTCAAAGCTACCCTACCCACTATAGATCCTTGTTAACTTTTATTAAAGGGGTTCATCCCTTAGAGTATAATCTAATTAGGTCTTATGTTGATGCAAGGGACTATCATTTATCCCATCAAGTCACCTTTCATTCCTCAATTCATGTTTTTAATATTGATATTTACCACACTCTTATGGATGAAAGATCCTCCACTTGTATCATGGCCACATCATGCTCTAAATATCACCATTCTCTAGCACTCATTTAGTCAATTAACACACTCCAATCCTTTAATAACCATACTACCTAAGGGAGTTCTCCATAAATTTTCGATCAAGTTTGGGGGAAAAATATCGTCTTGATGTAGAAGTCATTAATGCCCTTCTTGAGTATAACTTATTCCTTAGAGACAATTTTTTAATGCTATGAGTGCTATCATGCCACATATCTTTCACATTCTTCACATTCACAATGAAGCTAATATAATAATAATTGATCAACTTGGGTATTTCACACCAATGAGGAAATTAACCACTATAGGAACATTGTTGTCATTTGGTGGTGAAGAGCACTTAGTATATATGAATTTTGGCGCATGTTAGTTTGAGAACTCATTGCTCATGACAAATTTTCCAATATGACAACCTAATATTCTATCTACCACTATTACTCCCATGAATTTGATCTTTTCCTACACCAATGGGTCTCTTAGGTCAGATGATCCATGGGTGGTTCCTTCTTTGGTGAAAATTGACTCATATGGTGGATGCATGCCACTTCTAGTGGAAGTAATTTCCAAAATGGTAGTCCTATCAGAACCTATTGACACTAATTATAATCTGCATCCAAATATGGAACATGATCACGATATTTTCCCACATGGGTTTTCACTCTACCTATTTCACATGATTCCCTCAATGACAACATCCCTTCACAATAGGCCATATTGGAGGTCATGATTAAATTGATAATATAATGGATGATATATCTTATCACATCCCTATTCTCCCCAATCTAGAAATTGTGGAGCTTGGAAAACAAAATATTGAATTGGTTCAAGGGGAGTTTCTTGGTTCACCCAATGAAGTTTCACCCTTGGATTGAATCAAGCATTGGATTTCTAGTTCCAAAATTGTCACTAATTTGTGAAATCCAAACCCCCTATTTACAATTGTCTTATACCTCCATTGTGTCTTTATAGCCATCATCAAGGAGTTGCACTAGCTTATGAGACCACTCACCTTTTCTATCCATAGTTATTTCCTAATAATAAAATGATTCTAGGTATTCCCTAAAATAATCAACATTTAGGAAATTGGAAATTCATCTCTATTATGCATGTCCCCAACATGATGTGCCATATGATTCCATAATGACCCATGTGTTCATGCTCCTCTATATGAATCCTTGACTTATTCGTGGTGGTGGGAACTACATAATGTAACATATTACATTGTTTGCACTTGGTACATACATATTTTTGTTTTGGTTTGGTGTGTGATGTAAGTAGTTTTTATCTTTGACTCTAGGTTTTTAAGTTTAATGTTATAATGCTTAGTGCTTGATTTAAATTTATCGATCACATACCCTTGTCCTTTCATAGGCACACCCATGGTGAGACCAACTAGTTGCACACATTATTCCTCTAGTTATTGACATTTGTCACAATAAGTGAGCATATATAAGCATGAATATCGACAAAACATGTATTTTGAATCGCATCATCCCATGTCATGAGTGAGAGCTAAACTAGTCATAGATAGTACACCATATCCAAAAATCCAAAAAATTAATAGAACCAAAAATTCAAAATGTATGCTCATGTTCTTGTTTGATCCATTATTTATTTATTTTACTATAGTATTTAACCATGGGTGTAGTCATTCTAGATGGTTTTTACGTGATAGGCTAATGTTTTTACTACAACATCTATCTTAGGTGTGTATTTATAACCTTGCATATAGTTCTAGGCTTTTACTTGCTATCCACATTGCATTATTGCCATCAATGATGCCTTCATTTCA
Source organism: Pinus taeda (assembly GCA_000404065.3). Lineage (NCBI taxonomy): Eukaryota > Viridiplantae > Streptophyta > Pinopsida > Pinales > Pinaceae > Pinus > Pinus taeda. Next base: position 77,695 of record APFE030465925.1, read on the forward strand.
CTTTAAGTCCAATCTCACTAGGTTGCAACATTAATATCTCTTTATTTAAAAATTGTGTAATAAAGCCTTCCTCTTCATGGATGGCCTAGTTTAGCACTTATTTGTCATTTTGGTTTCCATGTTGCATCCTTTTATAAGAGTAGAATAATTTCTTTAAACCCTCCATAAATTTGAAAGCGATCCTCATGTCCCTTCAATTTTATAATACTATGGCCATACCCAAAGGAGGATTCCAAAACACTTTCCTTACTCATTTATGCATGTTGATATGCTACTATTTTCCCTTTCTCACTTACTACCATTATGATTACACTACCATTGGCCTCATTTTTAACACATTCTTCATGTTTTTAGCGTTCATGGAGAGACCATTTCAATCAATAGATTTCCTTTTCCATCCTATTTGATTCATCTTGCTTTAGGTGGTTCCATCAGTTTGGAACAAATTGCTACCCTATGTACCACCCATTCCTCTAGGAAAGAATTCCTTTGAATTATTCTCGTCTTTGTTTAACACTAAAGGATAATGATATCACTCTTCTCCTTTTCTAGATCATTTAAATCACGATAACAATACTAAGTATCCTTTTACCTATTTTTCAGGCTCGTTAAAACACACTTTATGTCAAGCATATTACCACCTATTTCTGAAGCTTGTTAAACCATGAAGAAGACACCTTGTCAAGTATCCTTTTACCAATTTTTCAATCTTGTTAAAACTATATGAAAAATACACTATTGAGCTTATTTGTCTTCTCTTTCATGATCTTTCAACTATGAAGGAGATACCCAAAAAGAAAGGGCAGGGAGACATCTTTGTAGTATATGATTTAAAATAGTAGCATCATTAGTGTCACCCTTAAACATAACACCTATTTGAATTATTATCTTATAGATGGGTTTAAGAATGCCGATGGGTTTAAGAATGCCTAGGAGTCACAACATACATATGATTCTTTTACTAGTCCAGTCAGTTACTCTTCTAGTCATTATGAAGAATGCTTCAATTCCGTTGTTTTGTTGTGTGATATCACATGGTGGTCATTAGTCAATATTTCGAGGTCACATTTGAGCCATATTGCTATATGTTTAAGGGATGTCTAAACATTATTTAGCCATCCATATTCCTTGTTGAAATTTTTCTTCAACTATCCATGTGTCAGTGGTATTTGATGACTTCATTTATTCACAGCATCTCTCAATCTATTTCATTTTTATTGATGACCGATACTTTAAGGCTCTCCTTCTATGAATATTCTTGTATCAGCATCAACTCATTATTAGTGAGATAGGTCTATGAACCAATAGTACTTTGGAGCTTACAATCCTTAATGGAAAGCTTCCTTACAATAATGGCTTTACCTCATTGACTATTAATCATTAAAATAAATGAGTGTTCAATTTTAACTCATTTCATCATTGGTAATGGTATAGCTCAATGACTAGTAATCAAAAGTTTTCTACCATGCTTGACAACAACCTTTTGATTCTCCCGATGTAGATTCACACCATCAAGGCTAAGAATAAGATATTTTGTTTTGGGACATGCCATGTAATTTGAGGACTATTCTAAGACACATCTCCTCTATGTGTCTATAATCCTACTAATGTATATATACATATATCCACATTGTATCTACTGATGGCAATGATATTTTTATTTATTGCATGGATCCACTATGTATTTCTACATAGACATATGCAACATTTCATGTCATGGGTCCACAATGTAAATTTTTTTGGCCATGCTCACTTTTTATTTACGGTGAGTATCGGTATGCTCACCTCAAGGATTATTTAGCTATGATTAAAACATGGTTTCTCAAGTCTAGTTGCTTAATTTGTGATTCCTTCCTTACATTTTTATAATGGGTAATGCATTCAGACCATTAGTTTCTCTTCTAACCTCATGGATTATGGGGAACCTATTATACTTGTATTTACCACCATAGGTCTACAAGGAAGTTACTAGATTTTATAAAGCTAAAATTGCATTATTGAGTAATTTCTCATAACTATTTTGTCACAATTTCGTAATTATGAAATAATAATTATTTCATAATCGACAAAAAATTTCATATTGAGTTGGGAAAAGATCATAATTGAGAATGAAACTTGTACATGACTTGTGATTTCTTGGCTCATATGTTTTACACAACATTTTGTCACTGTCCCTGTACTCCCCGTTCCTTGGTCCTGGAGGACCTCTACAGTGAACCCCATATGCTTTGACTTCATGAAGAAACTCCCATTATGCTTTCCTTTTTGCAACATTTCCCCTGAAACTTATGTTTTTCCCAGTTTACAAGACCAGCGCTAATGGCCTTTGTCTCTCCTGCGACAATGTGTAAAGATTAGCACTACTCCGCGTGCCAACCAGAATGACTAAGCTATGTTCCAACCACACCGGTCCTGTTATGGAAATTTTTTTAAATTAAAGCCGAAGCTTCCAACTCTAGAAGCTCCGTAACGGAAGTCTAATGGTTTGGCTAGATATGGTCGAGGATGATAGTTTGGGCTCCTTTCCCCTATAATGATGGAACTACCTCAAGGGATAATTCCTTCTCCCATGAGAAGAGGATCCATCTCCCATCCATATTTCCTATATAAACCTCCCTTCATCCCAAGCACAAACTAGTGTGAATGTTATAGTCATAGTTAGAGTTTTGGCTGAGTGTGAGTATACTATTTTGGATTAGACAAGAAAGCTATTACTAGTTGTAGCCATCTAGTTGTGTGAGGGAGAAGTGTGTTTGGTTTGGAGTGAAGCCTAAAGGGAAGAGCCTTTCAACTATTGTTGTTTGAAGCCATCATGGAATGCTAGCAGAAGTGTGTGAGAACCCAGTCTTGTTAGAGGAAGACTGTGACGTCAAGACGAATGGTTGTAATCTCTCTTTGGTATTAATATATGCAACTATCGATTGATATCCTACGTGTTTTGTAATATTACATATCCATGTCCTAATGCTTCTTGACTTGTTAAGTAGGTTGAATTGAAATTTGTTTATTATTATGTTTGTGTGCTATTGTTGTTCACTTGTTTCAGGAACTTGAAGAGGGAAGCAAGAGATTGATGGGGCGAGCAAGCAGGACATCATCAAGCAAGATAAGCGACCAAGAGGTAAGCCCTCTTGATTGATTATGAGCTAAGGAAATCTTCCATAGAATGTATTTGTTGTGGCTAGACCCATTATTCGACTAGAGGAATTCATTCGTGTCCGCACTTATAATTTTACTTCACCACAAATTGGTGACTCCACTGGGGATCGCATCCTTTTGTTTGTTTTGGATTTCATGATTTCGTGAGAACTTTTCTAGTTTCACGTTTTCCCTTTCGTTCTATTTCTTTTCTCCTACTTACTGGCCTAAGTCTAAAATTCATAGTAACAGATCTGGTCCTTGCTTTGATTTTTGTTTTCCCTAGTTACATTGGCCAGTGTGTTTAATTTTTTGATAGTCACACCGACCAATGCGAATTGCAAAGGAAAAATTGTACTGACCAGCCTCTCACGCTTGTTTTCAGTTAGGCAGTCGCGGTGATGCCTATAACTGAAGATTAGGGCTTGACCCCAATCTTGGCCAGTGTTTTATGTTCTTGTATTTTTGACCTCCTAAGCTTTTTTCACTGTTTTCTACCTGATTAGAAAGCTACTTCTCGTAATGGTTTTGCTTGCTTGTTGGCTTGTCATCTTTCTATTTGATTGATTGAGTCATTGAGTGGCAAGTAACACTAGGGAATCTAGTTAGTCACCAACTTAGCAGCTTCTGGACTCATTAAGTCCGATTGTAGGTGTATTTACTCCTTGCATCTGATTTTTGGTCCTTTTACGATTTTGACCTCTTTTTACACAAGTTTGAAAAAGTTTCGTTTACTAGATTGAACATTTGTTTCCGTCATAGATTACATTTTTGGCCTTTTGTTTCGTAAAGTCAGTGTTTCATTGATATGAATTAACTTCTCTTTTCATGTTTTCATCTTCTTGAAGAGCTCATTGTCTCGAAAGCTTTTTCATTGAAAGTTTTTATGTGAAGTTTGTTTCGTGGTTTCATGAGAAAGTATGAAATTCTATCCTGTTGCATCATCGTGTTACAAAATTTGCATCTTTTTAAAGACTAGAATTGTATCAACATTTGAAAAAGGAAGAGAATCTTTTCATTTTGAAAGCACTAATAGATAAGTGCTTGTCAGGAAATTAGGAATTGGAATGCATTTTTCATTAGTTTATTTTTTGAAAAAGTGAAGTAGTGAAAGATCATTTCGTTTTTTAGTTTCTTGATTGTTTGCATTTGATTGAGTAGTTTCTACCCTCTCTAGCGTAGGCATTTCATCGAATTGAAAGGGCCTTGTCCCATTTAGTTGCATTTTAGGATTTTTCGAGTAGCATCGCTAAGACCTAAAAACTAAAACTTAACTCAAGATGAACTCTAAAATGAATTCAATTAACCTAAGGCACATTTGACATTAACGATCATATCTAGAAGGTCTAGGCTAGAGACGTGTTCCAACATCTTTAAACCTAGCAGTTGTCATTAGCTTTGGCATTAGACAGTGCTAGTACGGAGTTGTGCTCCCCATACCGTCGAGTATATAATGGGATGTAGGTTTTAACCCTATACAAAAATTACCTTCATACAAATTCTAAAATACAGAAAATAAACAATGGGAGAGTATAACACAACCCAAAATTCTCCCACTTGTTGTTTTATTTCCACAGGGTGCCACAAGAGAGTTTAGTCATTTTCCCAACCCTGAAATGCCCTTTGTTTCTCTACACTAGGAGAACTTCTCAAAGCTCACAGATTTTTTCAATGCATCTATAGTATTCTTGAGAGTGTCCACCTTTACCAGCAACACCTTTTTGTCTTCTATCATATCCCTCGCAAAGTGATACTAAACAACAATGTGCTTTGTCTTTGAATGATATGCGGGGTTCTTTGCCAATAAAATTGCACTTTGGCTATCACAGTCTATCCTTATAGCTTCCTGTACTAACCCCATACTTGAACACAATCTCTGCAACCAAACTACTTCCTTGCTTGCATGAGTGGCTACCATGTTTTCGACCTTTGTAGTTGATAGTGCCACTACAAAGTGTTTCTTACTCATCCAACTGACTGCACCTCCAAATAGGTTAAACACATACCCACTTATAGATCTTCTCTGATCCAGATCTCCAGCCCAGTTTGCATCAACCAAGCCATGAATATCCAACACTCTGTCCAATCCTAGCCTTCCTTGGTAGCACAAACCATAATCACTAGTGCCACACAAATACCTGAAAACCCGCTTCACTACTGTCCAGTGCTCCTTCCCTGGTTTTGACATAAACCTGCTCAATACTCCCACTGCATGTGCAATGTTTGGTCTAGTACAGACCATTTCATACATCAGGCTACTGACTACACTTGCATATGGAACACGGGACACATCCTCTTCCTCTTCTTGTGTCTTGGGACACTGTTCAGCAAATAAATTTACACCTATAGGAATAAGAACCTTCACCGGTTTACTATCCTGCATATTAAACCTCTGCGGTATTGTCTCGACATACTTCCTCTGGTTTAACCAGAGCTTCCTCTTTTCCTAATCTCTTTTAATTTCCATGCCCAAAATATAGTTTGCAGCAGCAAAATATTTCATGTCGAATTTGGAGGACAATTGGGTCTTCAAATCCTGGATAATTTATTTGTCATTTCCAACCAGCAACATATCATCCACACACAAGACCAGATAAATAATATAGTCACCAACTAATTTAAAATACACATAGTGATCTGCTTTGCTTCTAATGAAGCCAACTCCCGTATAAATGTATCAAATTTTTGATACCACATCCTTGGTCACTGTTTTAACCCATACAGAGACTTCTTTAACTTGCATACCAGTTCTTTCATACCCTTGATTGCAAAGCATTCAGGTTGCTTCATGTAGATCTCCACTTCCAGATCCTCATGAAGAAATTTTGTCTTCACATCCATCTGTTCTACCTCAAAATCAAAAGCAGCAGCAACAGATAAAAGTAACCTAATAGAAGTTACCTTGGCAACAGGAGAAAAAATATCACCAAAATCAATTCCCAGCACTTGGGAATAACCTTTTGCTACCAACTGAGCTTTGTATTTCTCCACCTTTCCTTCTACATTTGTCTTCTTCTTGAACACCCATTTGATGCTAATGGGTTTCCTTCTAGCCGACAACTCCCCCAGATCCCAAGCCTCATTTTTGTGCAAAGATGCCATTTCATCAACCATGGCCTCTTTCTAAAGTTTGCCATCCTTTGAATCTACTGCTTCCTTCACAGTTCTGGGATCATCGTCAGTAATAGATAAAGCAAAACTTGAACAAAAATCAGATGGACTATACCCTTTTGGCTGTCTTCTTTCTCGAATCTTCTCAGTCCTGGAGTTTGTGGCTCTTCATCTTCTAACTCCTCCTCTGTTGTAGATTCTGATTCTTCCTCCTTTAGCTCAAACTCTATCTTCTCAGGTTCCTTTGGTTGGATTTCATATTTAATAACATCTTTCACCTCTCTAAACACCACATCTCGGCTATACACAACCTTCCTTGTTGCTGGGTTCCAAAGCTTATAACCCTTTAATCCATCCTTATACCCAATAAAGATGCACTTTCAGATTTACTATCCAACTTGGTTCGTTTCTCCTTAGGAACATGTACATATGCATCACATCCAAAAATCCCTAGATGTGAAAGAGAGGGTTTCTTACTAGTCCATACCTCTTGTGGAGTCTTATCCTCCAACGCTGATGAAGGTGATCTGTTGACCAGGTAACATGTTGTCTCCACCACCTCTGCCCATAATTCCTGTCTTGACCCAGCACCATTGAGCATGCTTCTTGCTATTTCCATCAACGTCTTGTTCATTCTTTCTGCAACTCCATTTTGCTGAGGTGTATATGGAGTAGTCTTCTGCTGTGCTATACCACACTTCTTACAAAATTATTCAAATTCCTTACTGCAAAAATCTCCATCGTTATATGTCCTCGGCACCTTTATCTTCTTCTCTGTCTAGTTTTCCACCAGAGCCTTAAATTCTTTAAACCTTTCATCACTATGCACAAGCTATAATATATGTTTCACCCTCTTACCACTAGAGGGGAAACTCACCCGATTCTGCTTCCCATATACACAATTTTTACAGAAATCAAAATCCAGAGAGTTATTACTCATACATTCTACCATACCTTTACCATGAAGTATTTGATGGCCCTTCTCTCCAATATGTCCAAGCCTTTGATGCCACAACATGGTCTTCTCTCCAAAGAACACTAGATTTTTAGCTCCACTTTCAGGAACCACAGAATTGTTGCACCCATCAACAACAGTGCTACCTTGCATCTTGTATAGAGTTCAAGTCCGATGTCCCCGCATCAATACTAGATCTCCCCAAACCATCTTGCAGGTATCCTTCTCGAACATTGTCTTTACACCTGCATCATCCAACTTGCTTATAGAAATCAAATTTCTGGCCAATGTAGGAATATGCAGAACACCCAGAAGTGTTCTAACCCTTTCACCTTGCAACTTCAACTTTACTTTTCCGCGACCAACGATTCTAGCCTTCCTATCATCCCCCAAGAAGACATCACCACCATTGTATTTCTCATACTCACATAACCACTCTCTATGGGGAGTGAAGTGAAAGGATGCACTTGAGTCAATCAACCATGCCTCATGATCTACATGTGTACTTGAAGAAGCCAAGTACACATTCCCACCTTCATTTGAGGTGGTTTTGCGCCTCTACAGAAGGAGCATCATCAGATCCCTTTCCTTTATCAAGATCTTTAGATTTACATTCCCTTTTGAAGTGCCCTTCCTTTCTGCATTTCCAGCACACCACCTTTACAGGTTTTCTTGGAGATTTAGATCTCCCACTCAATGACTTATTTTTGTTTTTGTTCTCGGATGGTCCTCATACAAACAAGGCACCACCATTCTGGCTCTCCATATTTTTCCGTCTCATCTCCTCTGTTAGCAAGGATGAGACTATTTCATCAAAATGCAAGGTAGTTGCATTGCTACCTATTGCAATAACCAG
>APFE030465925.1:85774-145813 GCA_000404065.3 Pinus taeda
TCTTGAGTCTCCACAACTCAAAACTCTAACCATTAAATTTCTCGATCTTTATCTTTCCACTGCTCGCCATCTTCTTTCACCACCAGAATCGATCTCGCAGATCTCCCATTGAACAGGGTCTACCACAGGCCCGAGCGAAACCCCTTGGCAACAAAGGTAACCCCTTGAAGCCAAAACAACTCTGATACCAAATGTAGGTTTTAACCCCATACAGAAATTACCTGCATACAAATTCTAAAACACAGAAAATAAGCAATGTGAGAGCATAACACATAAAACACATATACACAGAGATTTTCCCCTAGATTCCAAAACTGGGACTACTAGCTTGATTTCTCATTATATTCCTTTCAATGTTACAATACATATTTTTACATGCCAAAGCATCCAATATCATGGACTAAAAACCATTGCATCCAAAACCATCGACCGAAAACCATAGGTATGTTTTCCCAACTTAATATAGGGTCCAAAAAAAAAAAAATCCCGGGGCACTTCCCTAGAACCCGTATAGGGGGGCTACCCGACCCCCTCAAACCCCATGGATAGGGGGGATGCTGCCCCCTCTGTGACCCCCCACTACGTAATCGGTGCAACAAAAGGGGGGCTCTGTCCCCCCTCTAACCCCCCGGTTCACTATGTAGGTTAATCATGGAAAGAATATAACATAACCCAACACGGGAGACCCCACTAGGCTGCAATCCTTTTATCCTTAGGAAATCGAGTCGGTCACCTTGCAAACATGATACACCGAACACAACATTCGGGGAGATTGTCTGCTCGTATTTCTTGGTTCACCAGGAGGTATTTTGCAGTTCCCAGTTTCCTGGTAATCCTATTTACCTAGATCATCCAGATCAGCCATTCAATCTTTTTGACTCATTAAACTTAAAAGATCATTCGAGCACTTGTCCTTTCGAGCTTGTTTCAAATCGAAAGTGATAGAGTCATCTTTGTTTCTTTCTTGACTCTTAAAAAATGAAAGAACATTAATCTTTTATGCGTCTTAATAATTGATTGCCCACAATCCAAGAGCATCCTATTAGTATTTTTGACCAAACCGTAAGTTCCCTTAAAAGGAAATTTTAAATCCTTGAAGTTATTTTTTCTGTCGACTAAGATAAGGTCATCATGGGTGAACCATCTGGTTCACCCAAATCCTCTTCCTCTCCTCCGTCTAAAATATTTTCTAAGGAGTCGTTTCTTGAGTTATTAGAGTCACTTGAGGGCCAAAGTATTGAACTCACAATTTTTTCGAGTCTTCAACCATTGTCATCTCGTCCTCTGCCTACTTTCAATTCAGGGTCATCTGCTGATCTTGATCCAAAACCTCCAGACAATCCTGTTCAAACTCCATAGAACTTGCCAACCACTGACGGTTAGCTTGGATTGGTTATCTATCCTCCAACCCTCTATTTGACATTGTTGAGATACCACTACAGCGTCCTTACAGTCCATACGACTAGCCAGGTGTTCCTTTGAAACTATCCCCCAGTAAACATTCAACCATTCATCATTGTTTGTTTTCAAACATGGAATCCGAAGGCAATGCTCCAGTCACATCTCTAGATGAGTCTGAAGTTTCTACTCCACACACTGTTGAGGGAGAAGAATTGCAATTGCAGTTCCCTCCTGAGGGTTTCCCTTATTCGAAAGGTATTCCCGCTAGTTTTCCACTCGGCTGTGTCTTTGGGGCTCTTAGTTTCTAGCACACCTAGTGCCTTATCGCTCTACCATAATGTTGTATGGGCATCAGGTGTTAGGCCTACGTCAAGTCTGTTCATCACAAACATGACTTCCCAATAGGTTGTTACTTCAGTCCCGGTGCAACCCACCATTCCAAATACTCTTGTATCATAAATCCTAGTTACGCGTCAGTCACAACCGATAGTTTCAAAGACAGTCTATGTTAGTTCTTATGTCCCATTAGTCAGTGGCCAGATTGTGCCACCACCTGGGGGGGGGAACCCGAATGTCTCTATGTTGTCAAGTGCTACTAATGTGAGCGGCTCACATGCTTAGTATAAACCAACCCTGTTCAAGTATTATTTATAACCCTGTTGACCCTACTAGATCAAGCAATGTCCAATACCAACAGGTTCAAAATCCCATTGGTCTGTCTAGATCGAGCAATTTTCAATATCAGCAGCCCTATGGGGCTCAGGTCCAATACCAAAATCCTTATGTTTCATACGGTTCTCATGGATTGGTTAATCAACCTTACACCCTTCAATCTAGGCAGTACATCCAGCTTGGCTACAGCTAGATTCAATTCGGTAATTTCCCGGGCACTGTTCAAGTGCCCTTGCAACAACAAGGACAACCTTTACAACAACTAGGGCAGCCTTTGTTACCGCAATGGCAAAATTTGTTGCAGTAAGGGCTCTCCATTCAACAGCAAGGGAAAATTATCCCGTACTAAGGTTTCCTACAACAACTGTAAGGTCAATCCTTACAACAATTGTAGTAGGTTGCGCAGCAGCAGATGCAATATGCTCCGCATACCTCTCAACCCATACAGTCACTGGGCCAACCTCTGCAATCCCAAGGAAAAATTTTGCAACTGCAAGGTCAAACCTTGCAACAACAAAACCAACCAGGCTAGCAACAACCCTTGTATAAATATCAACAAGGTCAACCCTTACAGGGGCAGGGTCAAGGTCAAGTCCTATAGCCACAGGCCTAGAATACTCTTGTCCTAGGTCAATAGTTTCAGAATCTTGCTGGCCAAGGGCACCAGGTACAAAACCCCTATTTCTAAGGGCAAAAAGTGTATCAACCTTATGCCCAAGGACTGCAGGTTTAGAACCCTCTTGTTCAGGGACAACAGGATCAACATCCCTATGTTCTAGGACGATAGGTCCCATATTCATATGTCTAAGGTAAAGAGGCTCAACAACCTTTTAACCCATACATTGCCTATGAACAACCTATTCCTAGACAATTTCAAGGTATTCAAGGTCAGAATCCTCCCTATGGTCAAGGTAATCCACAATGGGGGCAACCTCATATGCCATATGGCCAAAATCCCCCATTCTGGGGCCAAAATCCCTACCAACAAGGATGGGCTCCTCCCTATGGGCTAGCTTATCGACCTCCCATGCCTTTTAACACTCAATTACCTTTCTTGGCTGCACTTGAGTTTCCAGATGTATTGTGCCTTACGAATGATCCAATCCTTCATTCGTCGTACTGACCTCTGGTGCCATCCAAGATACCAAGTGATTGCCCAAAGTTCGATGGAAAAGTTAAAGAAGATCCTCAAGCCCATGTGATGACATATCACCTTCGGTGCTCGTCGAACTCGTATGTGGACAATTCCATTCATCTTTGTCTTTTCCAACGAACCCTCACAGGTGTTGTAGCAAAATGGTACATCAAGCTACCTCGAAGTACCTTCCATGACTTCAATTCATTAGCCATGGCTTTCCTTATGCATTTTCAGCTGCCGTTTCACTATGAAACTAGCACCTATTTGCTCACATCGCTTAAGCAAGACACTGTGACACACATCTCTGATCATATCCATGAATGGAGATGTAGACGTCGCTTGATCAAATTTGAGATAGCTAATCAGTTGCTCACTAAATGGTTTACCAAATCATTTGTATCCCTAATTGCTCGTGATATAGCTATGGGTGGATGCGTCACTTAAGAGCAAGCCATCGCTCATGCCAAATACTTAGATCTAATTTACTCTCAATCTAGCACATTATACGATTTGTTACATAATGCTTCACGGCCATGATTTGATCCTCCAACATCAAATTCACCAGTTGCTCCTCCCATTGATGGAGTTATTGGTTCAGTTTCCCAGACCCCTGCTAAAACTTCTTCCAAAAAGAAGTCAGTCTCGAATGCTTCTCCTAATAGTTCATCTCAGAATCCACCTAGCTCTGGTAAAACCTCATAGTTCCATGATGTTTAGTCTACCATAGTGGACAAATCCTCGAAAGGAAAAAATAAAGGTAAAGGCAAAGCTAAAGTTGATGCCCCAAAACAGGGTCCTCCCAAATCGTCTACTGGAAAATCTTCGCAACAGAAACCTAAGTATCCCTGTCTCATTGGCGAGGAGGATCACTACACTTAGGATTTTCCTCAACGTTCCAAAGTTAGTCGCATGCTCAAAGGGACCCCTACTATCATTAAAGAGTCATTTCTATCTCTGCATACCCAAATGGTAGACCAACCCTGATCTGCTTCCTCAGGATCTCAAGTGTTCATGATAAGCACACCCATTAATGTGTTCACCCCATCGAAAGATTATCAAACTCTAGCTCTCGTAGCTAGGAAAGAAAAAGAAGTTGTGCCTTCTTCTTCTACCCCACGTTCTAGCCCTCTACAAATCAAGCGCCCTAACCTTGATTCTGCTACACGGCCACCCTATTGAGGTGTGCTGCGGAAGTCCTTGTATAATCCCAATTCCTGAGCCGCTCAGCACTACAATATTGTTGAGGATTTGGCTTAGGCGCCATTAGTCATGTCAGCTCTCGAGGTACTCCAAAGCTACCCATTACAGCGGAAATCTTTGTTGCAACTATTGGGGGCATCGATCCCACCGATTCTAATTTGATATGTTTCGATCTGGAGAACCATGTTCCACGGATCCCTCATCAGATTGCCTTTCTTATTTAGGTAATCATTAATGATAATACCATCCACTGCACTGTCATTTATGAATGTGCTTCCACCTGCATCATGTCAACTGCATGTTGGAAGGCTATTGGTTCCCCTACACTGAACTATTCTACGAGCACTTTGGAAGCCTTCGATGGGCACAATTCGTGACCCTTTCGTGTCTTACCTAACCTTTCCATCACCCTGGAAGGCAAGACAGTGCAAGTCGAAGTAGAGATTGTTGATGTCAATCTCAATTATAATCTTCTACTTGGCCAAATTTGGACTCATGCCATGCATGCCATGGCCTCCTCTTTGTTTCATGTGATCTATTTTCCCCATCAAGGGAATATTGTCACCGTCGATCAACTGTCTTTATTTTCCTCTTACTCCTTGGATGGCAATGTTCCGTATGTCAAGCACTCAGGTGTTCCCTATGAGAGAGTGGGGGTAGGTCTCTTCAAAGATTCTACCTTAATGTGAATTTTTCCATGCCCACCTCCTCATGTTGCCTCTGTCAACATGATCTCGATCATATCTAATCCGTGGGTCATACTTGCACCAAATCTTGTTGATACTTGGGGCAAGGTTATTCCACTTAGTTCTACCAAAGTCAATTATGTGGAAATTATTTCGGCCTCGAACTCTGCATCCTCTGATTCTCATATGTTGAAGACCTCTCTCGATATATACTCTCAATCCCCCTGGCTTGGCACTTTGGAATCATATGATCCCTTAGCCGAGACCTTCCTCGGTGATGAAGGTTTCATGGAAATCATGTCTCTCAGGGAACCATCGTGGATCAATACTCATCATCGCTCCTCATTCCTGCCTCACCCAGTGGTCATGTCTACCATTTTTGAGGAGTACTCTTCTCCACTATCTATTGACATGTCAGTTCATCCTGACGTGGTCAAGATCTTTCAACTAAGGGCACCTTTATCCCATCATGGATTCACGATTTTTTACCCTCCTTGAGTTTTCCCTGATTTTCCTCTGATTCGTAACCCTCCCTCGCCCAGGGGGCATGGGGGCAAAGCCTTATATAAGTTCTACTCTATTATTTGGCCGAGTCAATGCTTACTCGTCATGACAACAGTAAAAATATGGTGTCCTTCTATGTTGATTTATTACTTGAGTCCCAACATAGACTCCCTCACAAAGTACCACGCTTAGGTAATTTTGCATGGTTACTTATGTACATTAGTGTGTGATTCATTTTTGTATAACGTGGTTTTGTGTGATAGTCTTGAAACAACTTTCCTGTTTACTATGCTTTTCTTGATTTGCAGATGTCTACAACTCCTCACGTTGGTTTTGTTGATGGTGCTTGTTGTAGTACCTGGAACCTATCATCCGTGGCATAGGGTATCTATGACCCTAACGGTGAGTTGATTGAACTTCAAGGTATCTCCCTGGGTCGTACAACCAAAAACATTGTTGAATACAGTGCGGTCATCGAACTGTTGTTAGAAGCCATCGCTCTGGGCATCAGGGAATTGGTTGTCAACTTGGATTCACAACTCTTCGTATCCATCTATTGGAAAGACATTTTTATTATATTACATATCATCATATTCCTAGATGCATGAATACATTGACAGATGCATTAGCTAATTATGTGTTGGATGAACAGTTATGAAACATGTAAAATATAAGACAAACCATTTGTACCATAATAGACAAGAAAATAAAACACACACACACACACACACACACACATATATATATATATGGTGAGAATGTTTGATACATCAGAACCCCAAAAAATAATATGTGTGTACATAATAACATCAGTGGCTCGTAGGCCTCATACATCCATGGCACGCAAGCCCCAAAAAATATGTAAGTGTTGGTCCAAGGAACTACTCAGCATGGTGGTCATGGTAGCACGAGACAGCTTGTGCTACATGACTCAATAGTTAGCAGATCCGATCTAAGGCTCCCACTTTATGCCTCTGGTACCGATGGGGCATGTCTCCCATCTGAGCATACTCTAGAATACCATGAGTTAACCCCTCGAGGTTCCTCGCAATCGCCTCCTCGTTGTCACTCCCTTCCTGATAAGGGGCAACAACATTGATAGGCCGAGGGACACTCCTAGCTATCAGGGACATCCTAGCTGGCCGCTTTGGTCCAACATCTACATAAAGAAGAGAAATGTTATAAGCATGCATATACCAAAAACAATTTGAAAAAACTCAAAATAAAAAAATTGATTTTTTACCTTCATCATCAAAGTCCTCTCCATCTGGTAATAGCATATCTGGATCTCCATGGAAATCAGTGCCACTGTATGGCCATTCGTCCACTATGATCTTCTATCGTCGTAGTCATAAGAAGAATGCAAGTTAATATGACATATGCTGGCTCCCATTGATCCTGGGCATTAGACGACTCCAGTGAGCCATCCACGGATCGTATGGCATAGGAGGATCGACCTCAGTCCACTGATACTAGAACAGTGGCACTTGTTCTAGGAAAAAGGTCACAAGTACTGATCAGAAGCCAAATTTCTTCAGATTCCCTTCCTTGGCCTTGGACAACTAGTGCTTGATGTTCATCTTCATGGCCTCTACCTAGTTAAATATTGTTGGAGTTGTGCAGTCAATAGCATAAAGGAACATCGACTTGTTAATCTCATGTTCCGCTTGGGACCCTACTATTTTTTTGATAGTCAACGAGGGCACCCTCAGTGTCAAATCCTACACACTGGAAATCTCTATCTTCCCACTCTTGGATTTCAGGCCCTGAGGGTAGCGTTTGGAAAGCAGGGAAGATATGCTTGCCCCGACCAGAAATTACCCATATAAGTTCATTGGCTCACCTCTACAAGACTGTTCAGTGATGAAGTAGATATCTAAAGCTGTCAACTCCAACTCCTGGTCCCCAATGACAAAAATCTTGTGATTAATATCCCAAAGACTTATCAAGAATTGAAGAAACTCGGGTTGGACCCACATCCCTGGTGTAAGGAAGAATTTGAGGAGCCTGCAAGCCCTCAAAACCTCCAGGTAGATTAGATCATTTGGTTCTTGGGTGCCAACATTTTCATGTTCTCTTTCCTTCCAATCCACCATTTTTGGTAATTTCTCTCCTGCAAAAGCCATTAATTTAAGTCAATAATCATCATTGGCAAAGAAAATTCAAGTTGAAATGGTTAGTTCTTGAGAAAAATGGTTTTTTCTTTATCCATGACGCCGCGTACCTATTTTAAAAATAATTGCACCAATCGACGCAAATGGTCGTGTAAATCACCCTTGGCTAGTGCAATCCCATGCCCAGAAATCACACTGACCGAGGGCGAATTTTTTTCCTCAAAAACCTCCCTTAAAATCCAAAAAAATGGCTAAAAACATTAATGAATAGCATGAAAAATGGATCTCAGGGCTTCGGTTGTTACCTGGAATTGACGGCTCGTCAACTGACCTCCCGAATCACCCGCGATCTGCTCCGGAACAACTAGGGAAAAAGTGGGTAAAAAGTCTTCACTGCAACGGTAAAATCGTAAATGGTAAAAATATATTTAGTTTTCCCCTTTTTATTCATTTTTTCATGAAAATATCAGGTTTTGTAAATATTTTGGACCTATTTTACATTAAGAACTCGATAATATGCTTTGCCTTACTTGTGCAACAACAGGTGATGGATGTTTGACGATGACGATGAGTCGTATTTTAGATCTCTTCTCGACTCGTTAAACTCATATGAAAAGACTCCCGGGTTTTTTTTCCTTTTTTTGACTCGTTAAGGAGAATAAAAATGGTGGGTCCACTTTCAGCTCTTTTCTGACCCTTTAAAATACGAAAAGATGGTCGAGCCCTTGTTGTTTCGAACTCATTAATAGATGCAAAACATCATGCCCCAATATAATTTTACACCTTTTTCATGCTAGGATCCACTATTTACAAAAAAGTTACTCCTTGACTAAAATGGTCAAGCGATGCTCTCAAGTATTGTTTTCTACCTTTTTCCGTCTCGAGAGACACAAACATATGAAAAGGGACCATGTTGATTTTTCTTTTACGTGTATTTTTCAAACTCTCAAAACATGAAAAATATACTGAGTTACACCTTTGTTAGACTTGTTAAAATGTTAAACGACATCAGATTCATAACCATGACGAACATGAGCTTCTCCTTCTTAGGGCTCATTAAACTTAGTAGGTCGGATTTGTTCGAAGGATAAACTTACAGTGCACGCATATGCTATTCCCTTCAAGCTTGCGATTAAAAAATAATTGGGGTACTCGCCAGAAATGGTGGGGGAAAATTTGGAAATCTATCAGTCATGTTCGCAACTCACTCTTGAACATGACACTCTTTGCTTCGTGTTGGGTTGGTACATCCTCCTTTGCATCGTTGACCCTCTTAGATTTGGGTTGTTCATTTTCTTCCTTCCATTTGATCTTTGCCACATCGTCATGACCATCGATCCTATGGATCAAAAAGCTGCCAAACTTCCAGTTGTGTTGCCGATATGTTTAAGGTTTGTCCTTCTGCAGTTACACTTACCTTTGATTCTCTGTATCATCCAAAATCATTTTGCATCCTCTCATCTCGCGTCAATGATGTGGGATTAATTATGGCCCTCCTTCGACACGGTCACTTTCCATTGACTTCAACTCATTATCTGGGAAGTTGACTGAGAGACTCCTTTCAAGTACCTTAGAGCTTGCATGCCCTAATGGCAAGTTCTTCGCACTCGACG
Organism: Pinus taeda; assembly: GCA_000404065.3. Taxonomy (NCBI): domain Eukaryota; kingdom Viridiplantae; phylum Streptophyta; class Pinopsida; order Pinales; family Pinaceae; genus Pinus; species Pinus taeda. Next base: position 95,103 of record APFE030465925.1, read on the forward strand.
ACAAGATCACATTATTGGCTTTTGATCGAGTGACTTCACGAGTGTTCAACTTTAGTTCTTGTATTCAGATTCTATGGATTGTGTTGATAGTACCTTGAGTACCATTTTCATTATTGGTGGTTTCTCTCATGCTTGTTAACAATTTACATCTTTGACTACTAATCAAGCAACTTTCTAGCATGTTCGATGTGAACACATCTATTCACATTCTAGGATCTGTATTTTTATTGGGTCATGTTAGAGTGCAAGACCCTGGACTCAGATCACACAAGTCCAGATTGCGAAGTGGTGTGACGAAGAGGTGTGCATGTCTCTATCAGATGGCTGGCTGTGACTAGATCATGAGTTATTATATGTGATCCTTATCATTATTGGATGGTTGCAACCATACCTTAGTTTCATTATGATCCTCTTTGACAGATGGTTGTGCCCATACCTGGATCCATTTACATGATCATTCTCTAGATGGCTGCATCCATGCCATGATTCATGTATCATTTGATGTAGATCTCAGTTCATGTATCATTTGATGTACTTCCTTGCAGGTTTTTCGATGACCGACTGGTTCCCCACACTGATTTATAAAGCATTTCATCCCTCACTCCTGCTCGACCTTCACGCTTTAGGGGGCATCTGTTACACAACATTTTGTCACTATCCCTGTACTCCCCATTCTTTGATCCTCGAGGACCTCTACAGTGAACCCCACATGGTTTTCCTTCATGAAGAAACTCCCATTATGTCCCTCTTCATGAGCATATCATTTCCCTTTTGCACCATTTCCCCTAAAACTTCTGTTTTGCCTAGTTTACAAGACCGGCGCTAATGGCCCTTGTCTCCCTTGCATTGATGTGTAGAGATTAGCACTACTCCTTGAATTGACCAGAGTGACTGAAATGTGTTCTAGTCATGCTTGTCCTATTATGGAAATTTTTTTAAATTAAAGTTGAATCTTCCAGCTCTAGAAGCTCCGTAGTGGAAGTCTGGTAAATGGTTTAGCTAGATGGGGTCGAGGATGATAGTTTGGGCTCCTTTCCCCTATAATGATGGAACTACCTAAAGGGATAGGTTATTCTCCCATTAGAAGAGGATCCATCTCCCATCCTATTTCCTATATAAACCTCTCTTCATCCCAAGCTCAAACTAGTGTAAATGTTATAGCCATAGTTAGATTTTTGGCTGAGTGTGAGTATACTATTTTAGATTAGACAAGCAAGCTATTACTAGTTGCATCCATCTAGTTGTGTGAGGGAGAAGTGTGTTTGGTTTTGAGTGAAGCCTAAAGGGAAGAGCCTTTAAATTATTGTTGTTTGAAGCCATCATGGAATGCTAGCAGAAGTGTGTGGGAACCTGCTCTTGTCAGAGGAAGACTGCGACATCAACACGAATGGTTGTAATCTCTCTTTAATATTAATATATGCAACTATTGAATGATTTCCTACATGTTTTATAATATTACATATCCATGTCTTAATGCTTCTTGACTCATTAAGTAGGTTGAATTGAAATTTGTCTATTATTATGTTTGTGTGTTGTTGTTGTTCACTTGTTTCAGGAACTTGAAGAAGGAAGCAAGAGATTGCTGGGGTGAGCAAGTGAGGATATCATCAAGAAGGATAAGCAACCAAGTGGTAGGCCCTCTTAATTGATTCTAACCTAAGGAAATCTTCCATAGAATGTATCTGTTTTGGCTAGACCCATTATCGGGCTAGAGGAATTCAATCATGTCCGCACTTATAATTTTACTTCACCACAATATGTCATCAAGTCTATAAATGACTTGTATCCACCTGATTTACATGTCATCAAATATAACTTATTTTTTCCCTAAGTGACCATATTCATCCTCCCAAATCTAGGAAGAATTAGATTCATTCTCTAATATAGAAATTTAATATACATAACAAATTAAATGATTGGAATTTACTCATTCATGGGAACATAGGAAATAATGCTTGGACCTAGGGTGAAAAATCATAGTTCACAAATAATAGTACCTTAGTTACGGGGCATGGATATCAAATTGGAAAAATTCCCTACATGATGCACAATGCAAAGAAAGGTGAATAATGCCTTGGTAATTTTTCAAGAAAAATAGTTAACCATTGGAGCATAGGATAATTTGGACACCTTCAATACTCAAGCCAAATTTGTGAACCGAAGAGTTACAATATTTTGTGGATGGATTGGTATATTACATGTTGAATGTACTTTGGAAATGGAATGGATTGCAATTCATCTCAAAAGAAGGAAAATTCATGTATCATCTAGTATGTAAAAAGGACTTCAAAAACTTCCATGGTGCTACACTCAATGTTATCCATTTAGACAAGCATGTTCTAGAGCCATGTATTTTGTTCTACATTTTTGGATTAACATAGCATAGTATTTATATATTAGTGGGAATGAACTAAGGAATGTTAAGACCTAAATAAGTAGACATCTGGATGGTTCAAGAGTTGGTTTCTACAGGTCTATTGGGTAATAGGAAAAAAATAATTTTCTTTAGAATTATTATACATTTGTAATAGATTTTATGGAAGAAGTCCATGATCCCTTATTGTATATATTTTAAATTTTTTTATACTTATTGTTAAGAAAGAGGATGATCTTGTCTTTTGTAGGAGCATCGTAAAACTCAACTGACCAAGAAGGTCAACTATTTTTATCACAGGAGTTGGTTCCTAAAAGTGTGGATTTGGTTAGATTAGGAGAATTCTTTGTTTTCCGTGTAAAATATTTATTATTAGGATTTTTTAAGAGAGTTTCAAGAGGTTTTGTTTGAAGCCAAATTGGGATATCTGATCCACTATCCTTGGATCTCGAAGGATGCCCACTCATGTATTTATTTATGATTTGAATTTAATAAAATGAACAAAGTGTAGATCGAATGTAGTGTGAATTGAATTAATGACCCAAACAAACATTCTACAATCACATTTATTTAATTTTTGAATGTGGAGATGTATATTATTAACATTAATGGGTAATCTATTTTGGTTGGGCTTCACTTAAACCCTATAACCTAGACAAAGGAATTCATATCAATATAAGAACCACTATATAATATTATGTTGGAACCCTTGAGGATCTAAAATCGGTGTGGGCAGTGGAGGAATTACGAGGAATCGTAAGCGTCAAGGACCCAAGATTGAAAGACACAGATGGAGGAGCTAAGCACTAAGTCATTTTTTCACTTTCAGAAGAAGTTTGTCACCTGACAAGAGCCAAGACATGCAATTGACTTTCTATCAATAAGTATTCATCAAGATACAATGTCTAGGGTAACATATCATGAGATTATTTTCCCTGGAAGGTTAAAGAAAGCACAGAGATGATAAGGACCTAGTTGATGTGAAGGAGTTGGTGACATGGAGAGAACTGGGATGACCAGGACCAACATGATGCAAAGGATTTGGTGATATGGAGAGAACTAGGATGAGATGGACTCAATGCATTAGACAATAAGGAATTACATGGAGAAGGTAAGTACCATCGAAACGGATGAAATCAGTTTCCACTTCAGATGGAAGGTTGAGAGTGGAAATTAATGGAAATATTCACATCCCAAATTCCATCTCTTGAAATAAAAGCCTTTGTGCATTGTTTGGAAGAGTTAGGGTGACTCAAAGTCGAGATGACATGTAAATCTAGCTATGTGTGAGAGGCTTGGGTGATTTGGAATGCTTTTATTGGAAGAATACCTTGACAAGGGGAAGCCATTGTTATCCACTCCTCCTCGAGGTTAATATTTGTGCACTTTTAAATAGAGTTGGGGACAACAACTAATGAGAGTAGGAAATAACAATTAATGGAGATAATTCCTATAACCACGGGTCTGTCTCTCAAAGGATATCCTTTGTGTTCACATTTGGGACAAGTTGGGGTGATGTAAGCCTAGGAGGACATCACAACTAGCCAATAAGACTATTGTCTAGGTGACGTGTGTACAAGATAATATATGAAGTGTTGACCCTCTTCTTCCCTAGGGTTAATCTTTGTGGTCACTAGGTTGGTCACATAGTGAGAAGTCAAAACTAATAGAGTGAGTTGCATGGCTTATTAAAACATGTTTAAAAGGTGCTTGGTCTCTATGGCTATTAATGTAGAGCTTGAGTCAATGTTTTTATTAAAAATGTAATCCCTTCTCTTTTTGGCTATGTATATATGTATTTTGGGCCTGGGAACTATATAATAAAATATCTCATCTATGATGGTTCTTTGGGGATTTTGGGTGACATTTCCCCTTCCTTTTCCCATTGAGGCTACGATGGTTCTGGAGTGGATTTGAGGGTGTAATTGAAATCTGAATGGATATATATTTAAGCTCTAGGTCTGCATCAACAATGTTATTAGAGAAAGATAGAATTATTGATTAAATTCTTTGAAATTGAAGAAACATTTTATAGAAATGATCTTCTAATTTGATTTTCATTGCTAATTCAAGCCAAGGTATGCAACATTGTTGTAATGGTGTGAAGGTTATAGGATAGGAATGCTAGTTACAGAGTGTGGATTGTAGAGGAAGAGCCAAGAACACGTTTGGAGTATATTGAAACTAGTGAAGTAGAGTACAAAGTGATGACTAAGAAGCAGGACAACTAATAGATTTGCAGTTAGAAAGGAGGACTAAGATATTTCAACCGTGATCAAAGAAATTGGGTAATTGGTAATGGCTTTTTGTTTTCAACTTATTTGGAAGTGTGGAAGCATGTAGTAGTAGAAAGAAATAACATAATGGAAAAAGTTACATCCTAGAGTTCGTGATAGAGAAGGAAGAGAGAAAATAAAGTTTTGTAAGGCTCTATTCGGGGGCCGAATAGTGTTATTACCCAAGTCCTTACTAGTAATCCAATATTATTTGATTAACTTAGCTTATTTTTAGGTTTTTAGTTATACTTAACAAGATTCACCATTCATACAAGTGCGTGCTATAAAGAAACAATATATCTGCAAATGATATCAAACATATAATAACTCGGAACAGATACACAGAATTGGTAACACAACCTTTCTTTATTAATCTCTTCTCTGATTACAAAATCAACTCCACCCTATGCACTCATCTTCAGGGGTTTGTGCACTCAGCTGCAGACTCTACTAGGCCTCAATGCACTCAGCTGCAGAGCCTTCTCCTACTCTATGACCAAAAGAAACACTTCACATTGTGACTCAATCACTTAGACTTTTTCATTCCTCTCTTCTATTATCTATCTCCTTTCTACTCTTAGAGCCTCACTCTATTTATACAATCCCATGGTCCACAGACCATGGGTAGGTCTATCTATCCGATATTACATTACAAAACTAGGGCGGACAACACTGTGACTCTATTATACTTTCGCACCCCGCACTCGCAATTCACGAAGCTTTACAAAAATATCAACTCAAAACTTTGGCTTTGAGCCCCAAAACATATCGTCGGGGGATTCCATGCCAAACAATATGGAATGAATCACTTGAGTAAATATACCACACACTACCTCAAATTGAGCTTGCCATGCAAGCTATTAGAGGTAAATTCAATTTTAACTGAAACGATAGAGCTTCTCCCTCTATTGTTGTTGCAACATGCTTGCTGGATTTTTTGTTTGGACATTTTGTAGCATAATGCCCAAATTCATGGAAAGGAAAACACTTGATCTTTCTAAGATCATTCTTTTTCTTACCTCCATTTTGACTAATTCAGGCTTGACTTGGGCCTTCTTTCCCTTGGCTTTCTTCCCTTTGCTATCTAGCGCAAATTAATCCTCCTCATCAGTCATAGCTTAAACCATGTGTCTTTTATTCCTTTTTATCTCTTCCTCCATGAGATCTTACCACAATATCTCCCAATTAGGGAGCTTATCTCTTCCATTCACAACATCCTAGAAACTATGTCAAGATTTTGGAAACCCAAGAAGAGAAAGGCTCACAAGCTCTTATGACTGAACTATATCTCCAACACCTCCAAGTTCATCCCTCACTTGAGCTAACCTAACTAGATATGTAGTAATGGGCTCATCCTTTCCCATTCGAATGCTCCTAAATTTATTCCTCAAATCAAGTGTTCTGGAAACACTATTTCTTTTGAAAAGATTGGTAAGGGCTTTCCACATCTAGAATCCAATCTCCCTCCTATGAAAATTCGGAACAATTTGGTCTCTAACTCCTTCTAGGATTATCCACCTAGCTTTAACAATGTCTTTCCCCCATTGAGTCATTTGATGTGCATCTGATGTAGGAGGCTTGGGAAAATAAGTTTTGATGTATCCCAAAACCCCATTATCATTTAACATATCCTCCATTATATCTTTCCATGTGCATAAATTCTAAGTCCATTCTAGGGCATTCTCTATCCTTAAACCATAGATTGACACAATTCCTGCACTTTTAGAATTCTTGCACCAAGTGATCTCCTCTTCAGCTCACTTTGAATCTAATCAAGGAATGATGTCCTTACCTTGTTTTCGACTTTGATACCATGTAGAAAATACTTGACACCTTGCAACACCTAATAAAAGAAAATTGATCTGCAAAAGAAATAAGATTTCTCTACCAAAATTATGCAGAAAGAGAACAATGAATAGAAACACAACCACACATAGATAAATCACACATAGAAATTTGTCTGGGGAACCCAATCAGGAAAAACCCTTATTTCTTGTATTATCAACTACGAAATCTAATATATTACAAAGAATTTTCTTCAAGATTGGAGCCCCTGTAATAGAGATCAACTCCTCGTGCCCAACACTTATCCAAATAAACTTGCTAGGAAGATCCTATTTCCTAGTGCAATTCAACCCCTAAAAAATAGGAAGTTTTCCTATTTCCTTGTGCAATTCCCAAGAGAAATAGGTCTACTCAATTCTCAATCCTATACATAAAACCTGTTGTACAATAATGAATTACAATTGTGCCATCATCCAATATCAGGAGGCAATTCAAATTGCATGACCTACTAGGGATAATTTTAGCAACTGCAACTAGTTAATTGAGAATAAGTTGAGTTAACAGAAATTCAACTACCCAAATAAACTCATAACTATTTCTATTCTAGAACTACATATTAATTAATTGATATACACTAGAGATAATTCCACTAATTAGCTAATTTTATCCATCATCTGGTCCATAACTCACCGAAAGCCATCTAACTCAAATTAACTAAGAATAAAATAGTGATAGGCCACATCTAATATGTTAACTAATAGCTAACTTGAATTTCTATGAGACTAAATTTGAATTTTCTTCTTTAACTAAGGCACACGTCAAAAAGTTCCCTTCCTTGCCATAATTTTAACAAAATGAGTTCGTTTTACTATGAATTCTAAGATGAGTTCACTATGCAAATATTTAAACTTGCACCTTTTTCCAGTCCTCAAAGAAAAAATACTCAATCACTTTTGTTTATCCCAATTTCTTCATGGACTAGCACCTTTTATAGTCCTCAAAGCCTAAATACTCAATCATATTTGTTTTTCCCAGTTTCTTCATGGAATTTCATATTTTTAGTCCTCAAAATTGAAATACTCAACCATTTTGAAGAGCGAATTATACAGGTGAATATGGAAGTTGTTACCTAATGCTTCGTGGCCATCATTCGACCCCGCAACATCAAAGTCGCCAGTTGTTCCTCCCATTGATGGAGTTATTGGTTTAGCTTCCCAAACCCCTGCTAAAACTTCTTCGAAACAGAATTCAGTATCGAATGTTGCTCCTAATAGTTCATCTCAGAATCCACCTAGCTCTCGTAAAACCTCATAGTTCCATGTTGTTCAGTCTACCACAGTGGAAAAATACTCGAAATGGAAAAAGAAAGGCAAAGGCAAAGCTAAAGTCGATGTCCCCAAACAGGGTCCTCCCAAATCATCTATTGGCAAATCTTCGCAATAGAAACCTAAGTATCCCTGCTTCATTTGCGACGAGGATCACTACACTAAGGATTTTCCTCGACGTTCCGAAGTTAGTCACATGCTCAAAGGGACCCCTGCTATCCTTAAAGAGACATTTCGATCTTAGCAAACCCAAATGGTAGACCAACCCTGATCTGCTTCCTTAGGATCTCAAGTGTTCATGATAAGAACACCCATTAATTTGGCCACCCGGTCGAAAGATTATCAAACTGCAGCTCTAGCAGCTGTGAAAGAAAAAGAATTTGTGCCTTCTTCTTCTACCCCGAGTTCTGGCCCTCTACAAATCGAGCACCCTAACCTTGATTCCACTACGCAGCCACCCTCTCGAGGTGTGCTACGGAAATCCTTGTATAATCCCAACACCCAAGCCACTCAGCACTACAATATTGTTGAGGATTTGGCTCAGGCACCGTCAGCCATGTCGGCTCTCGAGGTACTCCAAAGCTGCCCCTTATAGAAGAAATCTTTGTTTTCAGCTATTGAGGGCATCGATCCCACTGACTCTAATTTGATATGTTTCGATCTGGAGAACCATGTTCCACGACTCCCTTATTAGATTTCCTTTCTTATTCATGTAATAATTAATGAGAATACCATCCACCACACTGTCATCAATGAATGTGCTTCCACCTGCATCACGTCAACTGCATGTTAGAAGGTTGTTGGTTCCCTTGCACTGAACCGGTCTACGAACACTTTGGAAGCTTTCGATGGGCACAATTCACGACCTTTCGGTGTATTACCTAACCTTTCCATCAGCCTAGAAGGCAAGAAAATGCAAGTCGAAGTAGAGATTGTTGATGCCAATCTCAATTATAATCTTCTACTCGGCTCAAGTTGGACTCATGCTATGCATGCCATGGCCTCCTCTTTATTTTGCATGATCCATTTTCCCCATTAAGGGAAGATTGTCACCATCGATCAACTATCTTTCTTTGCCTCTTCCTCCTTGGATGGCAATGTTCCATATGTCAAGCACTCTGGTGTTCCCTATGAGAGTGTGGGGGTGGGTCTCTTCAAAGGTTCTACCTTAATGAGAATTTTTCCACTCTCACCTCCTCATGTTGCTTCTATCAACATGATCTCAATCAAATCTGATCCCTAGTTCATACTTGCACCAGATCTTGTTGATAATTGGAGCGAGGTTATTCTGCTTAGTTTCACTGAAGTCAATTACGTGGAAATTATTTAGGCCTGGAACTCTGCATCCTCTGATTCTCATATGTTGAAGAAATCTCTTGATATATACTCTCAAACCCCTTGGCTTGGCACTTTTGAATCATTCGATCCCTTAGTCGAGACCTTCCTCGGTGATGAAGGTTTCAAGGAAGTCATGTCTCTAGAGGAACCATTGTGGATCGACACTCATTATCGCTCCTCGTTCTTGTGTTGCCCACTAGTCATCTCTACTGTTTTAGAAGAGTCCTCTTCTCCACTATCTATTGACATGTCAGTTCATCCTGATGTGGTCAAGATATTTCAAATGAGGGCACCTTTATCCCTTCATGGATTCAGGATTTTTTACCCTCCTCGAGTTTTCCCTAATTGTCCTCTGATTCGTAACCCTCCCCTGCCCAGGGGGCATGGAGGAAAAGCCCTATATGAGTTCTACTCTATCATTTGGCTGAGTCGATGCTTACTCTTCATGACAATGGTAAAATACGATGTCCTTCTGGGTTGATTGATTACCTAAGTCCCAACATGGACTCCCTCACAAAGTACCATGCATAGATCATCTTGCATGGTTACTTATGTACATTAGTCTGTGGTTCATTTTTGTACAACGTGGTTTTGTGTGATAGTATTCAAACAACTTTCCTATTTACTATGCTTTTCTTGATTTGCAGATGTCTGGAACTCTAGAACTCCTCACGTTGGTTTCGCCAATGGTGCTTGCCGTAGTACCTGGAACCTATCATCTATGTAATGGGCTATCTATGACCCTAACGGTGAGTTGATTGACCTTCAAGGTATCTCTCTGGGTCATACAACCAACAACATTGATGAATACAGTGCGGTCATCAAATTGTTGTCAAAAGCCATCGCTCTAAGCATCAGGGAATTGGTTGTTAACTTGGATTCACAACTTGGCGTCCTTCAACTCAACAAGCAATATTCCATCAAGAACCCTCAAATATTATGAATGTATCTTTGTATCCGTCTATTGGAAAGACATTTTTATTATATTACATATCATCATATGTCTAGACACATGAATACATTGATAGAAGCATTAGCTAATTACTTGTTGGATAAACATTTATGAAACATGTAAAAGATAAGACAAACCATTTGTACCATAATAGACAAGAAAATACAACATATATATATATGGTGAAAATGTTTGATACATCAGAACCCCAAAAAATAATATGTGTGTATATAATAACATCAGCGGCTCGCAAGCCTTGTACATTCGTCGCACGTAGGCCCCAAAAATAATGTAAGCGTTGGTCCAAGGAATTACTCAGCATGGTGGTTGTGGTAGCACGAGCCAGCTCGTGCTACATGACTCTATAGTCAGCGGATCCGATCTAAGGCTCCCACTGTATGCCTTTGGTACCGACAGGGCATGTCTCGTATACGAGCATACTCCGGAATACCATGAGTTAACCCCTCGAGGTTCCTCACGATCTCCTCCTCATTGTCACTCCCTTCCTGATAAGGGGCAACAACATTGATAGGTCAAGGGACACGCCTAGCTATCAGGGACATCCTGGTTGGCTGCTCTAGTCCAACATCTACATAAACAAGAGAAATGTTATAAGCATGCATATACCAAAAACAATTAAAACAAATCTCAAAATTAAAAGTTTGATTTTTTACCTTCATCATCAAAGTCCTCTCCATCAGGTAATGGCATATCTAGATATCCACGTAAATCAGTGCTATTGTACGACCATTCCTCCACTATGATCTTCTGTCGTCGTAGCCATGAGAAGAATGCAAGTTGGTATGACATATGCTAACCCCGAATGATCCTGGGCATCAGATGACTCCAGCGAGCCATCCATAGATCGCATGGCACAGGAGGATCGACCTCAATCCACTGATACTGGAACAGTGGCACTCGTTCCAAGAAAAAGGTCACAAGTACTGATCCAAAGCCAAATTGCTTCAGATTCCCCGCCTTGGCCTTGGACAACTAGTGCTTGATGTTTATTTTCATGGCCTCTGCCCAGTTGAATATTGTTAGAGTTGTGCAGTCAATAGCATAAAGGAACTTTGATTTGTTAGTCTCATGTTTTTCCTGGGACCTACTACTCTGTTGATAGTCAATGGGAGCACCCTCAATGTCAAATCCCGCACACTGGAAATCTCTATCTTCCCACTCTTGGATTTCAAGCCCTCTGGGCAGTGTTCAGAAAACAGGGAAGATATGCTTTCCCTTACCGGAAATTACCCATATAAGTTCATTGGCTCACCTCTACGAGACAGTCCAGTGATGAAGTAGATATCTAAAGTTGTCAACTCCAGCTCCTAGTTCCCAATGACAAAAATCTCGCGATTAATACCCCAAAGGCTTATCAGGTTGGGCCTGCATCCCTGGTGTAAGGAAGAATTTGAGGAGCCCGCAAGCCATCAAAACCTCCAGGTAGTTTAGATCATTCAGTTCCTGGGTGGCAACATCTTCATGTTCTCTTTCCTTTCAATCCACCATTTTCGGCGATTTCTCTCCTGCGAAAGCCATTAATTTAAGTCAATAATCATCATTGGCATAGAAAATTCAAGTTGAAATGGTTCATACTTGAGAAAAATGGCTTTTTCCCTATCCATGGCGCCAGAGTGCCTGTTTGAAAAATAGTAGTGCCGATCAACGTGGATGGTCATGCAAATCACCCTCAGTCGACGCGATCCTGTGCTCAGAAATTGCACCGACCGAGGGCGAAATTTTTTTCTCAAAAACCTCCCTAAAATTCCAAAAGAATGGCTAAAAACATAAATGAATAACATGAAAATGGATCTCAGGGATTCGGTTCTTGCCTAGAACTGATGGTTCATCAATTGACCTCCTGGATCACCCGCAATCTACTCCGGAACAACTAGGGAAAAAGTGGGTAAAAAGTCTTCACTGCAAAGGTAAAATGGTAAATGGTAAAAATATATTTACTTTTCCCATTTTTATTCATTTTTCATGAAAATATCAGGTTTTGTAAATATTTTGGACCTATTTTACCTCATGGACTCGATAATATGCTTTCCCTTGCTTATGCAGCAACAGGTGATGGATGTTTGACAATGATGATGACTTGTATTTTATCTCTTTTCTCGACTCGTTAAAATCATATCAAAAGATTGCCGAGTTTTTTTCCCTTTTTGACTTGTTAAAGAGAATAAAAATGGTGGGTCCTCTTTCAGCTCTTTTCCGACCCTTTAAAATACGAAAATATGGTCGAGCCCTTGTTGTTTCAAACTCGTTAATGGATGCAAAACATCGTGCCCCAGTACAAGTTTCATCAACTATTTATGAAAAAGGTACTCCTTGACTGAAATGGTCAAGCGATTCTCTCAAGTATTGTTTTCTACCTTTTTCGGGCTCGAGAGACACAAACATGCGAAAAGGGACCATGTGGAGTTTTCTTTGACGTGTAGTTTTCAAACTCTCTAAACATGAAAAAGATACCAAGTTACACCTTTATTAGAATTGTTAAACTATTCAACGACATCGGATTCACCACCATGACGAACATGAGCTTCTCCTTCCTAGGGCTAATTAAACTTAGTAGGTCGTATTTGTTCGAAGGATGAACTTACAATGCAAGCATATGCTATTCCCTTCAAGCTTGTGATTAAAAAATAATTGGGGTTCTCACCAGAAATGGTGGGGGGGAATTTGGAAATCTATCGGTCGTGTTGGAAACTCACTCTTGAACATGACACTCTTTGCTTCGCGTTAGGTTGGGACATCCTCCTTTGCATCGTTGACCCTCTTGGGTTTGGGTCGTTCATTTTTTGCCTTCTATTTGATCTTTGCCACACCATCATGACCACCGATCCTATGGATCCAAAAGCTACCAAACTTCCAGTTGTGTCACTGATATGTTCAAGAGTTGTCCTTGTGCAGTTACACTTACCTCTGATTCTCTGTATCATCCAAAATCATTTTGTATCCTCTCATCCCGCATCGATGGTGTGGGATTCATTATGGTTGTCCTTCGACATGGTCACTTTCCATCAACTTCAACTCATTATCTGGGAAGTTGACTGAGAGACTCCTTTCCAGTACCTTAGAGCTTGCATGCCCTAATGGCAAGTTCTTCGCACTCGACGACAAGTTCACATCATTGGCTTTCGATCGAGTGATTTCACGAGTGTTCGAGTTCAGTTCATATGTTCAGATTCTATGGATTGTGCTGATAGTACCTTGAGGAACATTACCATTATTGGTGATTTCTCTTGCGCTTGTTAACAATTTACATCATTAACTGGTAATCAAGTGACCTTTTAGCATGTTCGATGTCAACACATCTATTCACATGCTAGGATTTGTACTTTGATCGGGTCATGTTAGAGTGCAAGACCCTCGACTCAGATCACACAAGTCTAGGTTATGAAGTGGTGTGACGAAGTGGTGTGCATGTCTCTATCATATGGCTAGCTATGACCAGATCATGAGTTATCATATGTGATCCTTATCATTATTGGATGGTTGTGACCATACCTCGGTTTCATTATGATCCTCTTTGATAGATGGGTGCACCCATACATGGATCCATTTACATGATCATTCTCTGGATGGTTGCATCCATGCCACGTTTCATGTATCATTTGACAGAGATATTGGTTTATGTATATGTATCTATACTTGCTTGCAGGTTTTCCGATGACCGACCAGTTCCCCACAATGATTTATAAATCATTTCATCCCTCACTCCTCCTTGACCTTCATGCTTTAGGGGGCATCTTCTACACAAATTTTTTTCACTGTCCCTGTACTCCCCATTCCTTGATCCTGGAGGACCTCTACAGTGAACCCCACATGCTTTGACTTCATGAAGAATCTCCCATTATGTCCCTCTTCATGAGCATATCATTTCCCTTTCGCACCATTTCCCTTGAAACTTTTGTTTTGCCCAGTTTACATGACCGGAACTAATGGCCTTTGTCTCCCCTGTGTCAATGTGTAGAGATTATCACTACTCCTTGCACTGACCAGAGTGACTGAGTTGTGTTCTAGTCACGCTGGTCCTGTTATGGAAAGTTTTTTAAATTAAAGTCGAAGCTTCCATCTCTAGAAGCTCCATAGTGGAAGTCTAGTAAATGTTTTGGCTGGATGGGGTCGAGGATGATAGTTTGGGCTCTTTTCCCCTATAATCATGGAACTACCCGAAGGGATAAGTCCTTCTCCCATGAGAAGAGGATCCATCTCCCATCCATATTTCCTATATAAACCTCCCTTCGTCCCAAGCTCAAACTAGTGTGAATGTTATAGTCATATTTAGAATTTTGGCTGAGTGTGAGTATATTATTTTGGATTAGACAAGTAAGCTATTACTAGTTGTATCCATCTAGTTGTGTGAGGGAAAAGTATGTTTGGTTTTGAGTGAAGCCTAAAGGGAAGATCCTTTAAACTATTGTTGTTTGAAGCCATCATGGAATGCTAGCAGAAGTGTGTGGGAAGCTGGTCTTGTCAGAGGAAGACTGCAACATCAAGATGAATGGTTGTAATCTCTCTTTAATATTAATATATGCAACTATTGATTGATTTCCTACATGTTTTATAATATTACATATCCATGTCTTAATGATTCTTGACTCGTTAAGTAGGTCGAATTGAAATTCTTCTATTATTATGTTTGTGTGTTGTTGTTGTTCACTTGTTTCAGGAACTTGAAGAAGGAAGCAAGAGATTACTGGGGTGAGCAAGCGAGGACATCATCAAGAAGGATAAGAAACCAAGAGGTAGACCCTCTTGATTGATTCTAACCTAAGGAAATCTTCCATAGAATGTATCTGTTGTGGCTAGACCCATTACCGGGCTAGAGGAATTTGTTAGTGTCCGCAGTTATAATTTTACTTCACCACAATATGTCATCGATTCTATCCATGACTTGTAATCACCTAATTTACATGTCATCGAATATAAATTCCTTTTTCCTTAAGTGACCATATTCATCCTCCAAAATCTAGGAAGAATTGGATTCATTCTCTAACATATAAATTCAATATACATAACAAATTAAATGATTTGAATTTATTCATTCATGGGAACATGAGCCAAGACATGCAATTGACTTTCTATCAATAAGTATTCATCAAGATACAGTGTCTCGGGTGACATATCATGAGATTATTTTCCCTAGAAGGTTAAAAGAGTTGAATGTAATTAAAGCATAGGGATGACAAGGACCTAGATGATGTGAAGGAGTCGATGACATGGAGAGCACTGGGATGACTAGGACCAAGATGATGCGGATAATTTGGTGATATGGAGAGAACTAGGATGAGATGGAATGAATGCATTAGACAATAAGGAATTACATGGAGAAGGTAAGCGTACCATCAAAAAGGTTGAAGTCGGTTTCCACTTTAGAAGGAAGGCTGAGGGTGGAAATTAATGGAAATCTTCACATCCCAAAGTCCATCTCCTGAAATAAAATCCTTTGTGCATTGTTTGGAAGAGTTAGGGTGACTCAAAAGCCGAGATGACGTGTAAATCTAGCTATGTGTGAGAGGCTGGGGTGATTTGGAATGCTTTTATTGGAATAATATCCTAACAAGGGGACGCCATTGTTATCCACTCCTCCTCGAGGTTAATATTTGTGCACTTTTAAATAGAGTTGGGGACAACAACTAACTAGATTAGGAAATAACAATTAATGGAGATAATTCCTATAACCACGAGTTTGTCTCTCAGAGGATATCCTTTGTGTGCACATTTGGGAAAAGTTGGGGTGATGTAAGCCTGGGAGGACATCACAACAATCCAATAATAATATTGTCGAGGTGACGTGTGTACAAGGTAATATATGAAGTGTTGACCCTCTTCTTCCCTAGGGTTAATCTTTGTGGTCACTAGGTTTGTCACATAGTGAGAAGTCAAAACCAATAGAGTGAGTCGCATGGCTTATTAAAACTTGTTTAAAAAGTGCTTGGTCTCGAAGGCTATTAATGTAGAGCTTGAGTCAGTGTTTTTATTAAAAATTTAATCCCTCCTCTTTATGGCTATGTATATATGTATTTTGGGCCTATGGGCTATATAATGAAATATATGAGCTGTGATGTTTCTTTGGGGATTGTGGGTGATATTTCCCCTTTCCCTTTCCCATTGAGGCTATGATGGTTCTAGAGGGGATTTGAGGGTCTAACTGAAATTTGAATGGATATATATTTAATCTCTAGGCTTGCATCAATAGTTTTATTAGAGAAAGATAGCCTTATTGATTAAATTCTTTGAAATTGAAGAAACATTTCATAGAAATGATCTGCTAATTTGATTTTCGTTGGTAATTCAAGCCAAGGTATGCAACATTTTTATAATGGTGCGAAGGTTATAGGATAGGAATGCTAGTTGCAAAGTTTGGATTGTAGAGGAAGAGCCAAGAACACATTTGGAGTAGATTGAAACTAGTGAAGTAGAGTACAAAGTGATGACTAAGAAGCAGGACAACTAATAGATTTGCAGTTAGAAAGGAGGAATAAGATATTTCAACCATGATCAAAGAAATTGGATGATTGGTAATGGATTTTTGTTTTCAACTTATTTGGAAGTGTGGAAGCATGTAGTAGTAGAAAGAAATAACATAGTGGAAAAAGTTACATCCTACAAGTCGTGATAGAGGAGGAAGAGAGAAAATAAAGTTTTGTAAGGCCCTACTTGGGGGCCGAATAGTGTTATTACCCAAGTACTTCCTAGTAATCCAATATTATTTGATTAACTTAGCTTATTTGTTGGTTTTCAGTTATACTTAACAGGATTCACCATTCATACAAGTGCACACTGTAAAGAGACAATATATTTGCAAATGATATCAAACATATAATAACTCGAAATAGATACACAGAATTGGTAACACAACCTTTCTTTATTAATATCTTCTCTAATTACAGACTCAACTCCACCCTATGCACTTAGCTTCAAGGGTCCACGCACTCAGCTGCGGACTCTACTAGGCCTCTACGCACTCAGTAGCAGAACCTTCTCCTACTCTATGAACCAAAGAAACACTTCACACTGTGACTCAATCACTTAGACTTTTTCATTCCTCTCTTCTATTATCTATCTCCTTTCTACACTTAGAGCCTCACTCTATTTATACAATCCCATGGTTCGCGGACCATGGGTAGGTCTATCTAGCTAACAATACATTACAAAACTAGGGCGAACAACCCTACGACTCTATTATACTTTCGCGCCCCGTGCCCACAATTCGCGATGCTTTACAAAAAGATGAACTCAAAACTTTGGCTTTGAGCCCCAAAACATGCCATCGAGGGATTCCATGCCCAACAATATGGAATGAATCGTTTGAGTCAATATACCACACACTACCTCAAACTGAGCTTGCCATGCAAGCTATTAGAGATAAATTCAATTTGAACTGAAACAATAGAGCATCTCCCAATGTTGCTGTTGCAGCATGCTTGTTGGATTTCTTGTTTGGACATTTTGTAGCATAATGCCCAAATTCATGGAAATGAAAACACTTGATCTTGCTAAGATTATTCTTTTTCTTACCTCCATCCTGACTAATTCAGGCTTGACTTGGGCCTTCTTTCCCTTGGCTTTCTTCCCTTTGCTATCTAGTGCAAATTTATCCTCCTCATCAGTCGTAGCTTAGACCATGTCTCTATATTCCTTTTTATCTCTTCCTCCATGAGATTTTACCACAATCTCTCCCAATTAGGGAGCTTATCTCTTCCATTCAAAACATGCTAGAAACTATGCCAAGATTTTGGAAGCCCAAGAAGAGAAAGGCTCACGAGCTCTTATGACTAAACTATATCTCCAACACCACCAAGTTCATCCCGCACTTGAGCTAACCTAAATAGATATGTAGTAATGGGCTCATCCTTGCCCATTCAAATGCTCCTAAATTTATTCTTCCAATCAAGTGTTCTAGCAGCACTATTTCTTTTGGAAAGATTGGTAAGGGCTTTCCACATCTAGAATACAATTTCCTTCCTATGAAAATTTGAAACAATTTGGTCTCTAACTCCTTCTAGTATTATCCTCCTAGCTTTAACAACATATTTCCCCCATTGAGTCAATTGATGTGCATCTGATGCAGGAGGCTTGGGAATATCAGTTTCGATGTATTCCAAAAACCCATTATCATTTAAAATATCCTCCATTATATCCTTCCATGCACATAAATTATAAGTCCCTTCTAGGGCATGCTCTATCCTTAAACCATATATCGACATGATTCGTGCACTTGTAGAATTCTTGCACCAAGTGATCTCCTCTTCAGCTCACTTTGAATCTAATCAAGGAATGATGTCCTTACCTTGTTTTCGACTTTGATACCATGTAGAAAATCCTTGAAACCTTGCAACACCTAATGAAATAAAATTGATCTGCAAAAGACACAATATTTCTCTGCCAAAATTATGCGGAAAGAGAACAATGAATAGAAACACAACCACACATAGAAATTTATCTAGGGAACCCAATCAGCAAACACCCTTATTTCTTATATTATCAGCTAAGAAATCTAATATATTACAAATAATTTTCTTCAAGATTGGAGCCCCTGTAATAGAGATGAACTCCTCGTGCCCAACACTTATCCAAATAAACTTGCTAGGAAGATCCTATTTCCTAGTGCAATTCAACCCCTAAAAAATAGGAAATTTTCCTTTTTCCCTGTGCAATTCCCAAGAGAAATAGGTCTGCTCAATTCTCAATCCTATACATAAAACCTGTTGTACAATAATGAATTACAATTGTGCCATCATCCAATCTCAGGAGACAATTCAAATTCCATGACCTACTAGGGATAATTTTAGCAACTACAACTAGTTAACTGAGAATAAGTTGAGTTAACAGAAATTCAACTACCCAACTAAACTCATAACTATTTATAGTCTAGAACTACATATTAATTAACTGATATACACTAGAGATAACTACACTAATTAGCTAATTTTAGCCATCAGCTGGTCCATAACTCACCGAAAGCCAGCTAAATCGAATTAACTAACAATAAAATAGTGATAGGCCACATCTAATATGTTAACTAATAGCTAACTTGAATTTCTATGAGACTAAATTTGAATTTGCTTCTTTGACTAAGGCACAAGTCAAAAAGTTCCCTTCCTTGCCACAATTTTAACAAAATGAGTTTGTTTTACTATGAATTCTAAGATGGGTTCACTATGCAAATATTTAAACTTGCACCTTTTTCAGTCCTCAAAGAAAAAATACTCAATCACATTTGTTTATCCAAATTTCTTTGTGGACTTTCACCTTTTTTAGTCCTCAAAGCCTAAATACTCAATCGTATTTGTTTCTCCCAGTTTCTTCATGGAATTTCATATTTTTAGTTCTCAAAACTGAAATACTCAATCATTTTGAAGAGTGAATTATACAGGTGAATATATGAGTTGTTACCTAATGCTTCGCGACCATCATTCAATCCTGCAACATCAATGTCGCCAGTTGTTCCTCCCATTCATGGAGTTATTGGTTCAGTTTCCTAGACCCTTGCTAAAACTTCTTCCAAACAGAAGTCAGTCTCGAATGCTGATCCTAATAGTTCATCTCAGAATCTGCTTAGCTCTGGTAAAAGCTCATAGTTCCACGCAATTCAGTCTACCGCAGTAGATAAATCCTCAAAAGGAAAAAAGAAAGGCAAAGGCAAAGCTAAAGTTGATGCCTTGAAACAGGGTCCTCCCATATCATCTGCTGGTGAATCTTCACAACAGAAACCTAAGTATCCCTGCCTCATTTGCAAGGAGGATCACTACACTAAGGATTTCCCTCGACTTTCTGAAGTTAGTCACACGCTCAAAGCAACCCCTACTATCCTTAAAGAGCCATTTCTATCTTAGCAGACCCAAATGATAGACCAACCTTGATCTGCTTCCTCAGTATCTCAAGTGTTCATGATAAGCACACCCATTAATGTGACCACCTGGTCGAAAGATTATCAAACTCCAGCTCCGGTAGTGGGGAAAGAAAAAGAAGTTGTGGATTCTTCTTCTACCCTGAGTTCTAGCCCTCTGCAAATTGAGCGCCCTAACCTTGATTCCACTACGTGGCCACCCTCTCAAGGTGTGCTACGGAAATCCTTGTATAATCCCAGCACCCGAGCCACTCAAAACTACAATATTGTTGAGGATTTGGCTCAGGCCTCGTCAACCATGTCGTCTCTCCAGGTACTCCAAAACTGCCCATTACAATGGAAATCATTGTTGTCAGCTATTGGGGGCATCGATCCCACCAATTCTAATTTGGCTTGTTTCAATCTGGAGAACCATGTTAAACATCTCCCTCATTAGATTTCATTTATTATTCAGGTAATCATTAATGAGAATTCCATCCACCACACTGTCATCAATGAATGTGCTTCCACCTGCATCATGTCAACCGCATGTTGGAAGGCTATTGGTTCCCCTACACTGAACCAGACTACAAACACTTTGGAAGCTTTCGATGGGCACGATTCGCGACCCTTCGGTGTCTTACCTAACCTTGCCATCACCTTGGAAGGCAAGACAGTGCAAGTCGAAGTAGAGATTTTTTGATGCCAATCTCAATTATAATCTTATACTCGGACGAAGTTGGACTCATGCCATACATGTCGTGGCCTCCTCTTTGTCACCATCGATCAACTGTCTTTCTTTGCCTCTTCCTCCTCAGATGGCAATGCTCCATATGTCAAGGACTCTGGTGTTCCATATGAGAGTGTGGTGGCAAGTCTCTTCAAAGATTTTACCTTAATGATAATTTTTCTACTCCCACATCCTCATGTTTCCTCTGTCAACATGATCTTGGTCAAATCTGATCCCTGGGTCATGCTTGCACTAGATCTTGTTGATACTTGGGGTGAGGTTATTTCTCTTAGTTCCGCCAAAGTAAATTACGTGGAAATTATTTCGGTCTCGAACTCTGCATCCTCTGATTCTCATATGTTGAATACCTCTCTCGATATATACTCTCAATCCCCCTGGCTTGAAACTTTGGAATCATCTGATCCCTTAGCCGAGACCTTCCTCGGTGATGAAGGTTTCATGGAAATCATGTCTCTCGAGGAACTACCATGGATCAATACTCATCATCACTCCTCATTCCTACCTCGCCCAGTGGTCATGTCTACCATTTTCAAAGAGTCCTCTTCTCCACTATCTGTTGACATGTCAATTCATCTTGACATGGTCAAGATATTTCAACTGCAGGCACCTTTATCCCTTCATGGATTCAAGATTTTTTACCTCCCCAAGTTTTCCCTGATTGTCCTCTGATTCGTAACCCTCCCTTGCCCAGGGGGCATGTGAGCAAAGCCTTATATGAGTTCTACTCTATTATTTGGCCAAGTCGATGCTTACTCGTCATGACAATGGTAAAAATATGGTGTCCTTCTGTGTTTATTGATTACACGAGTCCTAGCATGGACTCCCTCACAAAGTACCATGCTTAGGTCATCTTGCATGGTTACTTATGTACAGTAGTGTGTGATTCATTTTTTTACAACGTGGTTTTGTGTGATAGTCTTCAAAAAACTTTCCTATTTACTATGCTTTTCTTGATTTGCAGATGTCTGCTACTCCTCACATTGGTTTCACCGATGGTGCTTACCGTAGTACCCGAAACCTATTATCCGTGGCATGGGCTATCTATGACCCTAATGGTGAGTTGATTGACCTTCAAGGTATCTCCCTGGGTTGTACAACCAACAACATTGTTGAATACAGTGAGGTCATCGAACTATTGTTAGAAGCCATCGCTCTGGGCATCAAGGAATTGGTTGTCAACCTAGATTCACAACTTGTCATCCTTCAACTCAACGTGCAATATTCCATTCAGAACCCTCAAATATTACGAATGTATCTCCATATCCATCTATTGGAAAGACATTTTTATTATATTACATATCATCATATTCCTAGATGCATGAATACATTGACAAATGCATTAGATAATTACGTGTTGCATAAATATTTACGAAACATGTAAAAGATAAGACAAACCAATTTTACCATAATAGACAAGAAAATACAACAGATATAACTATATATATTATATATATTATATATATATATATATATATATATATATATATATATATATATATATATATATATATATATATATATATATATATATATTATATATATATATATATGGTGAGAATGTTTGATACATCAGAACCCCAAAAAATAATATGTGTGTACATAATAACATTAGTGGCTCGCAGGCCTCGTACATCCGTGGCACACAAGCCCCAAAAAATATGTAAGTACGGGTCCAAGGAACTACTTAGCATGGTGTTCATGGTAGCAGTAGATAGTTTGTGCTACACGACTCAATAGTCAGTGGATCTGATCTAAGGCTCCTACTGTATGCCTCTGGTATTGATGGGGTATGTCTCCTATTTGAGCATACTCCAGAATACCATGAGTTAATCCCTTGAGGTTCCTCGTGATATCCTCCTTGTTGTCACTCCCTTCCTGATAAGGGGAAACAACATCAATAAGCCGAGGGACATGCCTAGCTATCAAGGATATCTTAACTGGCCGCTCTGGTCCAACATCTACGTAAACAAGAGAAATGTTATAAGCATGCATATACTAAAAACAATTAAGAAAAATCTCAAAATTAAAAATTTGATTTTTTACCTTCATCATAAAAGTCCTCTCCATTTGGTAATGGCATATATAGATATCCATGGAAATCAGTGCCATTGTACAGCCATTCCTCCACTACGATATTTTGTCATCATAGCCATGAGAAGAATGCAAGTTAGTATGACATATGTTGACCCCCAGTGATCCTGGGCATCAGACGACTCCAGCGAGCCATCCATAGATTGCATGGCACAGGAGGATCAACCTCAGTCCATTGATACTGGAATAGTGGCACTCGTTCTAGGAGAAAGGTCACAAGTACTGATCTGAAGCCAAATTGCTTCAGATTCCCCACCTTGGCTTTAGACAACTAGCACTTGATGTTCATCTTCATGGCCTTTGGCTAGTTGAATATCGTTGGAGCTATGCATTCAATAGTATAAAGGAACTTCAACTTGTTAGTCTCATGTTCTGCCTGGGACCTTGCTACTCTGTTGATAGTCAACAGGAGCACCCTCAGTGTCAAATCCCGCACACTAGAAATCTCTATCTTCCCACTCTTGGATTTCAAGCCCTCGGGGCAGTGTTTGGAAAGCAGGGAAGATATGCTTGCCCTGACTAGACATTACCCATATAACTTCATTGGGTCACGTTTATGAGACAGTCTAATGATGAAGTAGATATCTAAAGTTGTCAACTCCAGCTCCTGGTCCCCAATGACAAAAATCTCGCGATTAATATCCCAAAGGCTTATCAAGAATCGAAGAAACTTAGGTTGGGCCTGCATCCCTGGTGTAAGGAAGAATTTGAGGAGCACGCAAGCCCTCAAAACCTCCAGGTAGTTTAGATCATTCAGTTCTTGGGTGTCAACATCTTCATCTTCTCTTTCCTTCCAATCCACCACTTTCGGCGATTTATCTCCTGCAAAAGCCATTAATTTAAATCAATAATCATCATTGGCATAGAAAATTCAAGTTGAAATGGTTAGTTCTTGAGAAAATTGGTTTTTCCCTATCCACGTCGCCAGCATGCCTGTTTTAAAAAAATTTGCATTGATTGATGTGGATGGTCGTGTAACCCTCGGCCGGTGCGATCTCGTGCTTGGAAATCACGCCAACCTAAGGCGATTTTTTTTCTCAAAAACCTATTTACAAATCCAAAAAAATGGCTAAAAACATAAATGAATAGCATGAAAATGGATCTCATGGCTTCGGTTGTCACCTGGAATAGACGGCTTGTCAATTGACCTCCTGAATCACCCACGATCTGCTCCGAAACAACTAGGGCAATAGTGGGTAAAAATTCTTCACTGCAAAGGTAAAATGGTAAATGGTAAAAATATATTTACTTTTCCCCTTTTTATTCATTTTTTCATGAAAATATCAAGTTTTGTAAATATTTTGGACCTATATTACCTCAAGGACTCGATAATATGCTTTGCCTTACTTCTACAGCAATAGGTGATGGATGTTTGATGATGACAATGGGTCGTATTTCAGCTCTTTTCGCGACTCGTTAAACTCATATGAAAAGATTGCCAAGTTTTTTTTTCCCTTTTTGACTCGTTAAAAAGAATAAAAATGGTGGGTCCGCTTTCAGCTCTTTTCTGACCCTTTAAAATACAAAAAGATGGTCGAGCCCTTGTTGTTTCAAACTCGTTAATGGATGCAAAACATTGTGCCCTAGTATAAGTTTACCCCTTTTTCATGCTAGGATCCATTATTTATGAAAAAGGTACTCCTTGACTGAAACAGTCAAGCGATTCTCTCAAGTATTGTTTTCTACCTATTTCGAGCTCGAGAGACACAAACATATGAAAAGGGACCATGTGGATTTTTCTTTTACGTGTATTTTTCAAACTCTCTAAACATTAAAAATATAGAGAGCCACACCTTCGTTAGACTTGTTAAACTATTAAACGACATCAGCTTCATCACCATGACGAACATGAGCTTCTCCTTCCTAGGGCTCATTAAACTTAGTAGGTTTGATTTTTCTGAAGGATGAAGTTATAGTGCAAGCATATACTATCCCCTTCAAGCTTGCGATTAAAAAATAATTGGGGTACTTGCCAAAAATGGTGGGGGAAAATTTGGAAATCTATCAGTCGTGTTGGCAACTCACTCTTGAACATGACACTCTTTGCTTCGTGTTGGGTTGGGACATCCTCCTTTGCATCATTGACCCTCTTGGGTTTGGGCCGTTCATTTTTTGCCTTCCATTTGATCTTTGCCACGTCGTCATGACCACTGGTAATATGGATCCAAAAGCTACCAAACTTCCAGTTGTGTCGCCGATATGTTCAAGAGTTGTCCTTCTACAATTACACTTACCTCTAATTCTCTGTATCATCCGAAATCATTTTGCATCCTCTCATCTCACGTCGATGATGTGGGCTTCATTATGGCCATCCTTCGACATGGTCACTTTCCATCGACTTTAACTCATTATCTGGGAAGTTGACCGAGAGACTCCTTTCTAGTACCTTAGATCTTGCATGCCCTAATGGCAAGTTCTTCACACTCAACGACAAGTTCACATCATTGGCTTTCGATCGAGTGACTTCACGAGTGTTCGACTTCAGTTCCTGTATTCAAATTTCATGGATTGTGTTGATAGTACCTTGAGGACCATTGTCATTATTGGCGGTTTCTCTCGCGCTTGTTAACAATTTACATCATTGACTGCTAATCAAGTGACTTTATAGCATGTTCGATGTGAACACATCTATTCACATGCTAGGATCTGTACTTCAATGCGGTCATGTTAGAGTGCAAGACCCTGGACTCAGATCACACAAGTCCAGGTTGCGAAGTGGTGTGACGAAGTGGTGGGCATGTCTCTATCAGATGGCTGGTTGTGACCAGATCATGAATTATCATATGTGATCCTTATCATTATTGGATCACTACGACCATACCTCAGTTTCATTATGATCCTCTTTGACAGATGGTTGCGCCCATACCTGGATCCATTTACATGATCATTCTCTGGATGGCTACATCCATGCCATGATTCATGTATCATTTGACAGAGATCTCAATTTATGTATATGTATCTATACTTGCTTGCAGCTTTTCCGATGACAGACCGATTCCCCACACTGATTTATAAAGCATTTCATCCCTCACTCCTACTCGATCTTCACACTTTAGGGGGCATCTGTCACACAACATTTTTTCACTGTCCCTGTATTCCCCATTCCTTGATGTTGGAGGACTTCTACAGTGAATCCCACATGCTTTGCCTTCATGAAAAAACTCCCATTATGTTCCTTTTCATGAGCATATCTTGTCCCTTTTGCACCATTTCCCCTGAAACTTCTGTTTTACCCAGTTTACAAGACCGGCGCTAATGTCCTTTCTCTCCCCTGCATCGATGTGCAAAGATTAGCACTACTCCTTGCACCAACTGAAGTGAATGAGATGCGTTCTAGTCACTCCAGTTCTGTTATGGAGAGTTTTTTAAATTAAAGTCGAAGCTTCTAGCTCTAGAAGCTCTGTAGTGGAAGTTTTGTAAATGGTTTGGCCAGATGCGGTCGAGGATCATAATTTGGGCTCGTTTCCCCTATAATGATGGAACTACCTCAAGAGATAAGTCTTTCTCCCATGAGAAGAGGATCCATCTCCCATCCATATTTCCTATATAAACCTCCCTTCATCCCAAGCTCAAACTAGTGTGAATGTTATAGTCATAGTTAGAGTTTTGGCTGAGTGTGAGTATACTATTTTGGATTAGACAAGCAAGTTATTACTAGTTGTATCCATCTAGTTCGTGAGGGAGAAGTGTGTTTGGTTTTGAGTGAAGCCTAAAGGGAATAGCCTTTAAACTATTTTTGTTTGAAGCCACCATGGAATGCTAGCAAAAGTGTGTGGGAACCTGGTCTTGTTAGAGGAAGACTGTGACATCAAGATGAATGGTTCTAATCTCTTTAATATTAATATATGCAACTATTGACTGATTTCATAGGATGTTTTGTAATATTACATATCCATGTCTTAATGCTTCTTGACTCGTTAAGTAGGTTGAATTGAAATTTTACTATTATTATGTTTGTGTGCTATTGTTGTTCACTTATTTTAGGAACTTGAAGAAGGAAGCGAGAGATCGCTGGGGCGAGCAAGCGAGGACATCATCAAGAAGGATAAGCGACCATGAGGTAGGCCCTCTTGATTGATTCTAACCTAAGGAAATCTTCCATAGAATGTATTTGTTGTGGCTAGACCCATGATCGGGCTAGAGGATTTCGTTAGTGTCCGCACTTATAATTTTACTTCACCACAATATGTCATCAAGTCTATCGATGACTTGTATCCACCTAATTTACATGTCATCAAATCTAACTTCTTTTTTCCCTAAGTGACCATATTCATCCCCCCAAATCTAGGAAGAACTGGATTCATTCTCTAACATAGAAATTCAATATACATAATGATTTAATTGATTGGAATTCATTCATTCATGGGAACATAGGAAATAATGCTTGGACTTAGGGTGAAAAATCATAGTTCACAAATAATAGTACCTTAGTTACGGGGCATGCATATCAAGTTGGAAAAATTCCCTACATGATGCACAATGCAAAGAAAGGTGAAGAATGCCTTGGTAATTTTTGAAGAAAAATAGTTAACCATTGGAGCATAGGATAATTTGGACACCTTCAATACTCAAGCCAAATATGTGAACCCAACAGTTACAATATTTTGTGGATGGATTGGCATGTTACATGTTGAGTGTACTTTGGAAAGGGAATGGATTGCAATTCATCTCAAAAGAAGGAAAATTTCATGTAGCATCTACTATGTAAAAAGGACTTCAAAAACTTCCATGGTGCTACATTCAAGGTTATCCATTTAGACAAGCATGCTCCAGAGCTATGTATTTTGTGCTACATTTTGGGATTGATATAGTGTAGTATTTATATATTAGTGGGAATGAACTAAGTAATGTTAAGACCTAAAGAAGTAGACATCTGGATGGTTCAAGAGTTGGATTGTACAAGTCTATTGGGTAATAGGAAAAAAATAGTTTTCTTTAGAATTATTATACATTTGTAATAGAGTTTACGGAAGAAGTCCATGATCCCTTATTGTATATATTTTAACATTTTTTATACTTATTGTTAAGAAAGAGGATTGAGCTTTTATTTTGTAGGAGCATTGTAAAACTCAATTGACCAAGAAGGTCAACCATTTTTACCAGAGGAGTTGGTTCCTCAAAGTGTGGATTTGGTTAGATTAGGAGAATTCTTTGTTTTCCGTGTAAAATATTTATTATTAGGCTTTTTTTAAGAGAGTCTCAGAAGGTTGCGTTTGAATCCAAATTGGGATATCCAATCCACTATCCTTGGATCTAGAAGGATGCCCACTCATGTATTTATTTATAATTTTAATTTAATAAAATGAACAAAGTGTAGAGCGAATATAGTGTGAATTAAATTAATGCCCCAAACAAACATTCTACAATAACATTTTTTAAATTTTTGAATGTGGAGTTGTATATTATTAACATTAATGGGTAATCTATTTTGGTTTGGCTTCACTTAAACCCTGTAACCTAGACAAAGGAATTCACATCAATATAAGAACCACTGGATAATATTATGTTGGAACCCTTGAGGATCTGAAATCGGAGTGGGCAGTGGAGGAAGTACGAGGACTCGTAAGTGCCAAGGACCCAAGATTGAAAGACACAGATGGGGGAGCTAAGCACTAATTCATTTTTTCACTTTCTGAAGAAGTTTGTCACCTGACAAGAGCCAATACATGCAATTGACTTTCTATTAATAAGTATTCATCAAGATACAGTGTCTGGGGTGACATATCATGATATTATTTTCCCTAGAAGGTTAAAAGAGTTGCATGTAATTAAAGCACGGGATGACAAGGACCTAGATGATGTGAAGGAGTCGGTGACATGGAGAGAACTGGGATGACCAGGACCAAGATGATGCGGAGGATTTGGTGATATGGAGAGAACTAGGATGAGATGGAATCAATGCATTAGACAATAAGGAATTACATGGAGAAGGTAAGTGTACCATCGAAAAGGTTGAAGTCGGTTTCCACTTCAGATGGAAGGTTGAGGGTGGAAATTAATGGAAATATTCACATCCCAAAGTCCATCTCCTGAAATAAAAGCCTTTGTGCATTGTTTGGAAGAGTTAGTGTGACTCAAAGCCAAGATGACATGTAAATATAGCTATGTGTGAGAGGATGGGGTGATTTGGAATGCTTTTATTGGAATAATATCCTGACAAGGGGACGTCATTGTTATGCACTCCTCCTCGAGGTTAATATTTGTGCACTTTTAAATAGAATTTGGGACAACAACTAACGAGCATAGGAAATAACAATTAATGGAGATAATTCCTATAATCACGAGTCTGTCTCTTAGAGGATATCCTTGGTGTGCACATTTGGGACAATTTGGGGTGATGTAAGCCAGGGAGGACATCACAACAAGCTAATAACAATATTGTCGAGGTGACATGTGTACAAGGTAATATATGAAGTGTTAACCCTCTTCTTCCCTAGGGTTAATATTTGTGGTCACTAGGTTGGTCAGATAGTGAGAAGTCAAAACTAATAGAGTGAGTCGCATGGCTTATTAAAACTTGTTTAAAAAGTGCTTCATCTCGATGGCTATTAATGTAGAGCTTGAGTCCGTGTTTTTATTAAAAATGTAATCCCTCCTCTTTTTGACTATGTATATATGTATTTTGGGCCTCGGGGCTATATAATAAAATATATCAGCTGTGATGTTTCTTTGGGGATTATGGGTGATATTCCCCCTTTCCCTTTCCCATTGAGGCTACGATGGTTCTGGAGTGGATTTGAGGATCTAACTGAAATTTGAATGGATATATATTTAAGCTCTAGGCCTGCATCAATAGTTTTATTATAGAAAGATAGCCTTCTTGATTAATTTCTTTGAAATTGAAGAAACATTTTATAGAAATGATCTTCTAATTTGATTTTCATTGCTAATTCAAGCCAAGGTATGCAACATTGTTATAATGGTGCGAAGGTTATAGGACAAGAATGCTAGTTGCAGAGTGTGGATTGTAAAGGAAGAGACAAGAACACGTTTGGAGTAGATTGAAACTGGTGAAGTAGAGTGCGAAGTGATGACTAAGAAGCAGGACAACTAATAGATTTGCAGTTAGAAAGGAGGATTAAGATATTTCAAACATGATCGAAGAAATTGGATGATTGGTAATGGCTTTTTGTTTTCAACTTATTTGGAAGTGTGGAAGCATGTAGTAGTAGAAATAAATAACATAGTGGAAAATGTTACATCCTAGAAGTCGTGATAGAGGAGGAAGAGAGAAAATAAAGTTTTGTAAGGCTCTTAAAGTAAATCTTGAGGAAGATAAAGTTGCAGCAAGGAATGTTGTAAGTAGATTTTAGTTGGAGAATGAAAGTAAAGAATAGTGTAATTTCTCAAAAGAATATTGTGAGAAAAATGAAGAAGCTAGAGAGAGAAAAGGAGTAATCAAAATTTTCTAGAGGAAAGAACCAGTAGTACCAAAAGTATAAGCTCAGGCAGAAGCTTGGTGAGGAATTAGTAGCAGGAATAAAGGCTTGATATGAGAGAAGGCTTGGTTGCAACTCACCATGGGCATGGAGAAGCTCACAAAAGAGAAGATGAAGATGACTACACATTGTCAAAGGAAAATTTAAGGAGGAAATAATAGAAAAAATAAATAGGATTCCATGACAATTGGTAAGAAAGAGAAGAGAATAAGTGATGAAGAGTTTGACAAAGAGATGGCTAAGATAAAGGTAGAACTGAACAACCTAAAGAAGTTGCTACAGAAAGGAAGTGGAGAAGAAATGAAACACATATTTTATGTAGGGAAAAAGGTTAAGTGGCCTATCAAGGAGTTATTTGTTGTGAAGTCAATGTAGAAAAGAGAGAGAGAGGAGGCACTCAGGGTAGTTGAGTATGAGATGACATAATCCATTTGTGAACAAGAAAAAGTACCAATTATTGGAGAAGAAGATAGTGATGATCAAATGATGAGAAAGGTGCTAGAGGCATCTTTGTAGACAGAAATGTCTCATCGTTTAAATTTTAATTATTAGTGTGTGTGTGTGTGTGTGTGTGTATTTGCAAGTACCAAAGACAATGGAGCTGAAAAAATGTCAGAGTTTGTGGAAAAAGTAGAAATTCCACGAAGGCATAAATCTTCTTATGGAGAATAGCCAGAGTTGCTAGAGTTTGAAGATGAACAATCGCGAAAGAGTATCACAAGAGAAGGGAATTCAAAAGTTGTTTATGGAGACATCATTGAATAAATTCGTAGGGAATTTTACGATGGAACTCTTCAAGTTTGTAAAAGGAAAATCAGAGGCATACTTAATTGGTTTCATTTTATTTGGATATATGTTTATTTGATCATTTTTTAGGGATTTTTGTCAAATTTTGGAAACAATTGGAGATTGGTAAGAGAGGAGAAGCCATATGTTTTATACAATTATGAATTCGTACAATGTGAAGATAATGAAAGAGGAGTTGGTTGGAGGAAATTAGCTCAAGGTATTTCAAAATGCTAGGAGGGGGTTACAAGAAGTCAAGGACAAGAAGAAAATTAAGAATTTGTTATGGAAAAAGAGGCATCCGTGTCTCGTACAAGTTAGAAGGATAGAAGGATAACTTGTGAGGGTAGTTACGGGGAAGAAAAACAGAGCATAGTGATAAGAGTGATGCAAAACATGAATTTATTCTATGAAACAATGATGATGATGTTTAGTATGGCTCAAAAATTTCAAACTATGGAGATGGAGCTCATGTGTATGAAAAGACAAGGAATTTTTCATTTGTTGAGAATGATCAAAAAAGAGAATGAGATATATTTGAAGATGAGGAAATTATGATTGAGAACAAAAAGCAATGCTCAAAGGTAATGTCCGAGGATTTTAGTGAAGAACCATAGTCATTGGAGTGTTTGTTGCCACAACCTAAAGTTGAAATTAAATAAATTGAGGTAATGAATTTACCTTTTGAAGATTCCATTTTATTAAATGAATGTGAATATGTGTTAATAGAAGGTAGAAAAAGTATTATTTTTGAAGGCAATAGTAGGGTTCTAAGAGGGAATCCTTTCAAAGAGAAGAAGATGGAAACTAAAAGACCGGTTGAGTTTGGGGAAACATCAAATCAACATAAGGATTTTGTAAACAAAGGATGGAGAAATCCTTTGAAGCAAATTAGACAATAGTTGGATTCTTGTGGTGGAGTTTTCCATCAATTCCATACCTTGAATATTTTTGAAGTGAAGTGGGAGAGAACTCTTATAACTCTCTCACGTCTTATGTTAATAGTTAAATGGAAGAAATTGCTTCAAGGAAGTAAAAGGTATAATAATCAATATGATTTTTGTTTTGATGATGATCAAAATAATTTACATGTGTGAAGGGAAGTGGAGAGAACTCTTGTAAATCTCACGCATCATATATTAATAACTGAAGGCGAAAAAGGTATAATAATCAGCATGATTTCTGGTTGGATGATGAACAAAATGTTTTACACATTGTTGTGTCAAAGAGATATGTTGAATACAAATATGGAAATTTTATCGTCTCATGTGTATATCATTAGTATGAAAATTCAAATAATTTGTAGATGGAGATAAATGGAAAGTACAATTTGATTCTGAATTTTAAATTTTTTTAATGTTAATTGTATTTTTCATAATGTTCTTAGATATGTGTTTACTTTTGTAGAAGAAGATAAGCTAAGAGAACTTGGAGATGGAGTCAATCCAGAAGACGAGGCTTGGAATGGAAGAATAAGAGTTTTTACAAATCTTACATAGGGTATTGTTGAAGTAAGGGGAAATTTCTAGAAATGTAAAGTTGCAATGGGTGAAAGCATGGAGCTGGGTTACACTTTTTGGCGAGAGAGGGCGGATTTGGGTGGAAAAATGATGGCTCGATCGAGCCTTTTTTGAGCTCTTGATCAAAATCCTTGAGTGCTAAAAACATAGCTTGATCGAGGTTTAAAAAAAACTCTTGGTCGTGCTATAAAACTTGAACAAACCATTTTTTTATTAAATACTGCTCTTGTTGCCTACGCATGCCATTTGCACATGCCACAAGTAATTTGAGAGCTCAAACGGCAATGTGACAATAGCTCGACCAAGAGTATTGGATTTCGATCAAGCAATTGAAGCATGGAGCATTCAAAATCAATCTCATCAACGGCCCCTCCAACATCCCAAAAACTCAAACAAAGGTATGTGTTCTATCCTTTTTTGTCTTTCTTAACAAAAAAAGAAAAAAAAAAGAGAGCCATACAAAAATCATGAACACCCCAAAAAAACCCTTCAAAGTAACTTAGAAAATCACAAAACCAACCAAGAAAAAAAAAAGACCTTCAAAAGAAATTAGAAATCGATAAAACCAACCTAGAAAACCATCCAAAACACCCTTCAAAACAACCTGCAAAACACTTTGAAACCACCCAAAAAACTATAATTTAGGTTTTAAATTTGTTTCTTACATACAATGTTTTGTTTATGAAATGCATATTTCCTAATTTTGAATTGTGAAAATATTTTCTTTCTAATTATTTTAGGTTTTAAGGTTTTTCTTTAGGAATTTTGTGATTTTTTTTTTTTTTTGTTATTTAAAATGCATTTTAAATTTCTAACAAATTTGACAAAAAATATACCCAAAAAACTCAAAAAGAAAACAACGAAACTATAAACAATAAATAAGTAAATTAGGAGCTTGAGATTGACAAGATGAATATGGTTGCTCATGGTGAACCTCTATTTATAAAATAAGAAATTTATTTTATTTTATTATTTTAAATTTTAAATAATTTATATATATTAATATAAAAATAGTACGAGTCCCGGGGATAGCTCAATTAGTTAATATGAGAAACGTGAAAATGTTGAAACTCAAAAGACCCAAGTACCTAGGTTCAAATTCCCCCTTTGTGGCCAGGCTATGAAGGGGACTACAATTTTACCGGTATATATATATATATATATATATATACAAACATAATCATAACTACATAATCATAATAGCTCATAATATAACTATATAATTATATATATTAACTAAATTATAACTTAGTCATAACATTACATAGTTATATGTCCGTCTATATCTATATTAACCCAAGGTCTACCAAGTTGAGAGGGATCAAATCTCTTGGGATGAAAACCTCTTTTGGAGTAAAATGAGAACTCTAGGTGCACTAAATTATAACTTAGTTATAACATTACAAGTTATGTGTTAGTCTATATGTATCTTAACCCCGGGTCTACCAAGCCCAAAGGGATCAAATCTCTTGAGATACAAACCTCTTTTAGAGTAAAATGAGATTTCTCTGTGCTTGGAGTTAAGAGGGATCTAGTTTAGTATAATATATATGTAATTGGCATCGAAATATTTTGTTTATGATTCATGTTCTCCATATTAAAATATTAAAAGATGGCCCTCTTATTTTTTCCTCTATGCATACATTTAATTACTTTTATTATTAATATTTTATGAAATATTACATATCAAATCCATATTAATCATTGAAAGAATAACAAATCTCCCTCATACACTCAATTAGAAAAAACTATTAATGAAATAAGAATTCTTTGAATCTTTATCTTTATATTTTTTGTGTTAAAATATTTACTCAATTTATTTATTGAAATATTTTATTTATGACTCATACTAAACCTTTTTTTGTTATTGATATTTTTAAAATCTTATATATTACTTCTATATTAAAAGTGAAATAAATTACACATCTCCCTAGTTATGGAAAGTTAACATATAAAGATTTTTTTAATTTAAATCACTTTATTTACTTAATCTATTTATTGAAATATTTTATTTATAACCCATATTAAACTTTTTTTGTTATTGATATTTTTAAAATCTTATATATTACCTCTATATTAAAAGTCAAATAAATTACACATCTCCCTAGCTATGGAAAGTTAAAATATAAAGAATTTTTTTAATTTAAATCATTTTATTTTTCTATAAACAAAATAGATATAAAATCATGTTATTTATATGGACATTTAAATATTTTAAATATAATTAAAAGTAAAATTATTTTTATCATGTGATATAATAATACTATTTCCTATATTCTCCATATTAAATAATGAAAAAATATACATTTCTTACTCATAATAAAAAATTTATTTATATTGCAAGATAAATGTGACATTGTAAAATGAAGGCTTCTGTGATCCATCATGGTTATAAGAAGAGTTTCAGCGTAAATCACATAAAGAAAGATCTTCGTCCACGCTTTTTGAACCAACCAGTGTAGCTCATCATAAAGAAATGTGACATTGGTATGGATAATCATATATACATAGCATCGCACCTACATATGGATTTCATCGCAAGTCCGTCAATCGAAAATACCTCCGATGTTTGTACACTTAAATGCTGCAACCTATCCCCGCCCAGTGTTCAAATTTGAACACATCACAACCCTTTCGAAGCCCTCCAGCACATCAAAGAAGTGCTCATCGAAATTTATAAGTCAAAAGAAATTTAAATTTTGATTTTTACAAGTTTTTTAAAAACTTTAAATAATATTATAAAATGTCCTATGAAGGGATATTTGTCCATAGGACATTACAAAAAAATCTAGTTCTCTCATTGATGTAACACTTTAAAGTCTGCAATAGGTTCTGGCAACACTCAAGAAAGTGCAATGGGACATAATGGAGGTTTTTCATCCATTCCCACGGCATTAGTCATAATGGCAACACTGATAGACTTAGTAGTCATGATATGAGGTTTCTGTTTGCATTCGTTGATAACAATAGGTTTCTTTTAGCATTCATTGATAGCAAAGGAAAAGTAGCTATGTATTGGTATCCGTGCACCGAGCATATTTGAAGGTATCAGAGATTTAGAAGAAACAAATGACAAGAGGTAGAATTAGCAATAACTGAGGTAGATTATTCTAAGCCTGTGAATCTTGCCTACATTGATTTTTCCAATCCCTCCCAACCTTACAGAGAGTGCAACACAAGTTCGCAAGGTATTTTTAACTCTCAATTTTAATTTTCAACTTTCATTTCCCTATCCTTTCTTTCAGTTCATTGATTTAGGCAGAACCGTTTAAAATTATTATGTATGGAATGGTTTATTGATCTTTATATAGTAATGTGTAGATTCTGGATTTTTTTTCATATCATCCATCAAGTCATCGATGAAGATTTTTTGGACTAAGTATTTGAGCAAAGTTGACGACTTTTTGCCCTTCTTGAGAAGGAAATGATGAAATATCGATGGAATGAGAACCATCAAGGTTACACTATGTATCAATTAGAATCTCTTAATCTTTCCATTCAACCCAAAGGTTTGATGTGGATTTGTATCTCCTTCTATTTACTTCTACTTCTAATTACACCTTGCTCTGATTAGCTCAGAAAAATCAATTCGTTGAAGTCTTTCACTTCATAATTTTTCATATATTTGTTTTTCCAGGGGAGCGAAAGGGGAGTTATGAATCTTTTGAAGCGTCGATAAAGGCAATTGATTTCACAGTCCCAATCAATGGCCTTCAACCAGTATGCAATTCAACATTTAAAACGATATTTTGCATACTTGTCCAACACTTAAGAATAGATTAAAGTGACATTATTGACATTTTTACATCATAACCACATACTGCATTTTCTGTGGTATCTCCATTTTCCTTAATTTGTAAAATTTTATTCTTTCTTATCAACCCACCATTAACACAAGATTGTTGAATTATGAGATTACCCCATTCGATAATGATAACTACGCTTACTGATTCACAAACTTTTATTTGTCATCTTGTAAATAACTACTACCATCTATTACATCTTCGAGGATGCCAAATATATTCGAGTACTGATCATCATACGACAATGAAAACATCTTCCATCCTACCTTTTGATGAAAATGAGAATTTGGGGTTGCCAAAATCCCAAATTCTTTAACCAATCTTGTGATCCTAGCCTGTGGTTTATAGGCCCACACGTCATGCATTCCATAAAATCATGGGATTGATGTCTGAAATCAACGCACTGCAGTAATAGAAACCTTATAATTGCTGTCATTAATTGATAATACTTCCGCCGCGCTGTAGCATTA
This sequence comes from Pinus taeda, assembly GCA_000404065.3. NCBI lineage: Eukaryota > Viridiplantae > Streptophyta > Pinopsida > Pinales > Pinaceae > Pinus > Pinus taeda. The sequence goes on from APFE030465925.1 coordinate 131,851, forward strand.
AAATCCATTCACCGTTTTCACTAATGAACCAAGGTATATATATGATAGCCGCACAAAATTCTTCTGGGCACAACCATGTGAATGTGATAACAATACATCATACAAGCAGTGCGTGCATAGCGTTGTCAACGCTGTTGTAACTATTTCAATACACCATATATGGGTTCCGCAACAGCGTACACTTAGCTTATTAATAGGCACCCAAATCAAACCATTTAAATTATTACAGCGTTACAATTGAAATCTACAGCATACATACATTCAAAAAATACTTGATAGCACTCGCACATCAGATTTATAATGCGCATCCAAACTGTTCTATTCAGCAATACCAATGAGATTGCGCAGAAGACTTCTATATCCTGCTTATTACATAGTCAAAATACATATATATACAGACACGCCATACATTAAACATGATTACATATATTATATAGAACGATTACACACTAAGGCATTTCAGCCTTAAAACGAAGTCTTGCTCCGCTACATCTTGACCAGCACAATATTTCTCACAGAACAGATATATTTTTCACCCTATCACACTACATACATATACAAGAAATCTTAGATTGGAAGGATCGACTCTATCCTTGTTTTTCTCCAACTAAAGGCGCATGCATGACAGATAAGTATCCCTTATCTACTTTAAAGCCACTTATTCGCTTTAACTTTGTTTTTTTTTTGGCTTTAAAACAGATTTTTCTTTATCCTCATCCTCTAGTCCAGGTTTGTTCGCTAAGTTGCTGGGTGCTCCTGCATCAGACTCCCGAGGCACAAAAATTTATGACCTCCTGGTCATATGCTTCTGGTCTTCATAATATCAATTTTATCCACTGCATTCTTTCACTAAACTCTGTGAGCTGCAACTAACCTCTACAGTAACAGCCTCCTCTGTTACATGATACCTCACCAAGCCGTCCCGCACTCGGTCTTTTGGCATCCTTCTCTAGGTTGTTGCAAATCTTCTCACCTTCCGCTGTCGCCATCTGCACAATAGCAAGACCATAAATTCTTCATCTTTAACTCAACTTTACCTCTTTCCGCAGAATCTTACTGCTCTGATACCACCTGATGAAAATGAGAATTTGGGGTTGCCAAAATCCCAAATTCTTTAAGCAATCTTGTGATCCTAGCCTGTGGTTTATAGGCCCACACGTCATGCATTCCATAAAATCATGGGATTGATGTCTGAAATCAACGCACTGCAGTAATAGAAACCTTATAATTGTTGTCAATAATTGATAATACTTCCGCCGCGCTGTAGCATTAAAATCCATTCACCGTTTTCACTAATGAACCAAGGTATATATATGATAGCCGCACAAAATTCTTCTGGGCACAACCATGTGAATGTGATAACAATACATCATACAAGCAGTGCGTGCACAGCGTTGTCAACGCTGTTGTAACTATTTCAATACACCATATATGGGTTCTGCAACAGCGTACACTTAGCTTATTAATAGGCACCCAAATCAAACCATTTAAATTATTACAGCGTTACAATTGAAATCTACAGCATACATACATTCAAAAAATACTTGATAGCACTCGCACATCAGATTTATAATGCGCATCCAAACTGTTCTATTCAGCAATACCAATGAGATTGCGCAGAAGACTTCTATATCCTGCTTATTACATAGTCAAAATACATATATATACAGACACGCCATACATTAAACATGATTACATATATTATATAGAACGATTACACACTAAGGCATTTCAGCCTTAAAACGAAGTCTTGCTCCGCTACATCTTGACCAGCACAATATTTCTCACAGAACAGATGTATTTTTCACCCTATCACACTACATACATATACAAGAAATCTTAGATTGGAAGGATCGACTCTATCCTTGTTTTTCTCCAACTAAAGGCGCATGCATGACAGATAAGTATCCCTTATCTACTTTAAAGCCACTTATTCGCTTTAACTTTGTTTTTTTTTTGGCTTTAAAACAGATTTTTCTTTATCCTCATCCTCTAGTCCAGGTTTGTTCGCTAAGTTGCGGGGTGCTCCTGCATCAAACGTGGAGACCTAGAGAAGAACAACAGACAAAAGCAGCAACAAATGGAAACTTGCAGAATAAAGTATGGGATCCAGGCACATGATCAGGAGATCATGATTAATTTTAAGGTTGGGTGTATGATGCAGGAGCATCTAGAACATTTCCATTTGTAAATATGGAATAAAATGGGGATAAAATTTCTGTGTTTTTTTAGTTAAAATTAGGATAAAAAGTAGGGAATAAAGCTTCCAGCTTTATATCATTATGTAAAAGAGGAAAAAGCCTGTTTTTTCCTAGAAGATAAGGTCTCAGAACCTCTATTGTACATATCCATTATTATTATAAGTAAAGCGGCAGCTAAGCTCTCATCTCATCTGATGGAGAGGGCGATGCCAAAACTATTGAAAAAAAAAATCCCTCTCTGCATTCTCTAAAAATTCATGATTATATTTCCTGGTTGAGTTCCCATGAATGATCGATTCATGGTTTCTGAATGCACGTATTTTTAACTTGCTGTGTATTAACTGTGGTTAAAGGATTGAATATAGGAATATATGTATGGTTGCTTGCGTATGGTGTTCGATTGAATTAATATCCATATAATTGGCAGAGTCGCGGATTTTTCTCTTATTGTATGAACAGTAGGGCTGTATTGGTGGGTTGGAATTGAAATATCGTGAATTCATTAACCGTGCACCAACAAAACTGCGCATTAAAAAAATTGTGGATTGTGTATCTTCACACGGTTGGGGGCAGAGTATATGTGCCGGAGCAGCTCATTGTGAACAATAGCGTGCGGTTTATATAGACCTGTGCGCATGGTTGCATATATATAGGTATAACCGGTGTTTAGTTCCAGAGAAGAGTTTATGCGCGTGGTTCTTTTCTGGAACAGAGGCCAGAGGTATATGCTGTCCACTTAAATTATAGTTAAATCATAAATTTGTTACCGGGTGGATTGGTTTGTGTATGCAGAGAAGGGCGTTAACCCCATAGCAAATACGTATAAGTGTGAAATCGCCCTTGATAATCCAACGGATGCGCAGTTTCTTCATAATTCATGTGTGCGTGGATATGTTGGGTTCTGAGCGCTAATTAAAAACCAAGTTAAATAGCCGGCCACAGTACTTATGATTGTATATGGGGCGCAGTAGACGAGGATGGGCGCGGCTGAAACCAAGGAGGTTAATCCACAATGGAGCTGAGAATTGCCGCATGCTCTGTCGACTAGGTTCAGGACAGTTGCAGTGCGCATAATTTATATCGACACCAACCAGCATAAAGTGCAGTTAGATAACAGAACCTTTGTTTTCCTGAGGCTTAGTTTGTGTATGTAAAGGTATGATGGAAGTATGGGAGTTTCACTGGAAGTTGTGTTAGGAATTTGGAATGATATGTATAAATCATGGTTTCATAACCATTGTTGTTTCCAAACAAAGAAGATTTAAAAGTTGATGAAATTGCCATGTATTGAGATTAATTTGGGAAATTGAGCTGAGCACAGCTAGAATGCCGGTTTGTTTTGGTAATTGGAAGTCAATAGGAAGATCCTGGTTTGCAGGCACGGTCAGCCTGCATCACCTTTATGCAGACATATTCATGACATTACTTTGATGTTTCACATAGATATTTTGACATAGTATAATAAGGTCGATAGGGTTCCTTACATTTTCCATGAAAACATCATTACTTTGAAACTTTGTTCCACATGGAAATCTTGAGATAGCATAATAAGACCGATAGGGTTCTTTCTTTAGGGTTTCTTTTTAGTGAACATCGATATATAGACAAAGTAATCTCTTTATTAATTTGAATTCTTATTTTATAGTAATAAATTAATATGTTCTCATTTTATAGTAATACATGAAATAAATTAGTTAAAGATGTATTTTTATCGTGTTTAAAAATAGATTAAAGTGATAATATTGATATTTTTACATCATAACCATATTTTGTGTTGTATCTTCATTTTCTTTCCTAATTTGCAAAATTTTATTTCTTTCTTGTCAACCAACCATTCACACAAGATTGTTCAATTTTAACAACCTTTCATACAAGATTGTTCAATTATGAAATTACCCCATTAGATGGTGGTAAATAACTACTACCATCTCTTTTCTCTTTTTAGATGATTCCATGACTGACAACCATAATGCTTACAAAATCCTACCATTGTTGCCATTTGAACTTACTATAATCAAGCTTACTATTAAGCCTAACATTTGCAAAATCAAACTTTATTTAAAACCCTGTATTTCTTCTCTTATCTTAAAATTCCTTTTTCTTTATTAACTCTCTAGTTTTTGAAAACATAGAAATTAATGCTATAAAAAAAATTTGAGAATAATAAGTGTGCTTCCAATAAAATTATATAGAGTTTTGAACCAGGGAGAAGTGTTAAAATGAAACTCCAGGGCTCTATTAATAACCACAGAACCGAATATTGGTTTGCCTACTACAGGGCTACAACTTAATTTTCTTTTTCCAGTCGGTCTTCCCAAAATATATAGAATGCCAATAGCTATGCATACAACTACTATTGTCTCTCCCGCTTCATTCTCTCCATTCAACATCTAGGAAATAAGTTGTGTGTGTGGGTGTCCATGTAGCCGCTGCTATGAAGAGGTTTTCAAGGAGATGTTGAAATCATAGAAAAATTAAAAGACATTGTTAATGAAAAGAAACCATAGTATTAGAAAAAGACATCAATGAAAAGAAACCGCATTATTAGAAAAAGATATCAACCAAACTTGAATTCATTGTAAGGACCAAATTTGAAAACCATTCTTAAACAACAAAAAAAGGACCAACCAAGCCATAAAAGCCATACAACAACAACATTGAAGATGTGTATTACATAGTACAATATTTCCCTATTAGATATGGAAAACTTTCCTTTTAATTACATAAAATTTTGAATCTAATGAGCTTGAAGTTTTTCATGGAGATGAAAGTCTATTGATAGTGTTCTTTGATTGAGAAATGTTAAGAGAAAAGTTCAATTCCCTTGGTTGTTGAAGGTATATATATATATTTTTTTGGTTTTCTTTAAATTGTTTCAAGCTGAACAAAACATATAGTATAAATTAGAAATCAATGAAAACTAAAAAAAAATCCGTTGTGCAAATAGATTTATATTTTCAATGATGTAAAATCAAATACTTTTGAAGATTATCTACTGAATAGAAGAAACATATGTTTACTTTCTTTTAATAGAATTTATTTGCTTATATATTAAATTCTATTGAAATTTTATAGTGTTTTAATGTAGCCACTTTTTAAATTTTAAAGATTTAGAAGGACACCATTTCATTTTGGCAATTTTTTTTATAAAGAGTTTATTTAATATACACTTGTTAATAGAAGGACAATTTCTTTTTATAACTTTTCATTTTTGAAGAATTAGATAAATATATGCCTTTCCAAATAAAATTAAGCCCCGGCCTTCAAATTTGATCACTGTGAACCCCGCCGTCATTTTCAAACCTCAAATATTTTCAAAACGCCGAGTTGTATTTGGATTTCTTCACAGCTCCGTCAACGGAATATACCTCTGATGTTTGTACACTTTATTGTTGCAACCTATCCCCGTGGTCATTTTCAAATTTCAAATATTTTCAAAACGCCCAGTTGTATCTCCAGCGTTCATTTCAAATATTTTCAAAAAGGCCAGCCCGCTCTTTTGCATATTGATTTCCTGTTTAGTTTTGTTTTGTCAATGAAGTTGCAGAGGATGGAACATCATGACCTCGTCCGCCAAAATCAGTCTGCCAGAGATAAACCTCAAGAGCAGACAACGAACGAAGCAATGAAGGGTTGGTGATCCACAAAAGACAGGCATGATGATGACTTCTAGAGTGCTATGACAGAAGAATTGAACTCTTGGCCATGGGGATCTCAAAGAGCAGCTGGCAGCCGAAGCATGATGCAGTTATGTTGAAGGAACCTTCAAGAGCTGGAGAGAATGGGGAGTGAAATGAGCATGGTGTCTGGATCTGGCGGATACTTGGACGTATTTGAGAATCAGAGAAGGTATCCTGCAGTGCTCTATGCTATGCAGCCCCCTTAACGGCGGTGATTTCTTTTTATTTCTTGGCACTGCCCACTAATCAAACAGTCCAAAGCAGGATTTATGACATTAATTCTGATGCAACACAACCTATGGACTTGTGTCTCAACCTAAAAAATTCGCTCAGTTCCGGCGATGGAAGGGCTAATATCGAAACTCTACGTCCTTTCGTCAAACCTGCTGAACCCTCAACGGCATAAGAATTGGTAACTCAGGAGTACAAAGGAGTAAGGCTTTGGGAGTGATTTTGGCTGAACCCCAGATATTTTCAGCTCAGCATAATGGGCATTTGAATCTCTTCCCTGGATGAAGCTGTAGCGTCGTCTGCGCTTTTGAAGAAAACACAGACGTGCTGGAAAATAATACCACTTCATTGATATCCCGGAAATTGGCAATTTCTTGGTCTGTGTTGGGCCAGTCGTAAACATACATATATACATGGACTCATTTAAGTGTAAATAAGTAACGCCCTTCAGGGTGGAATCGGTTACTAGTCTTGTATAATTGAAACATGCATTAAATTTGATATTGCCTTGTAAATATTTGAGATTTTGTAACTTTATATATAATTAGGATTTTTAATGGCATACATAATTTATAGATATAATATAGGTATTTTTAATTTGGGTAGAAGTTTTAGAATTTCAGTTTCATTATTTGTAATTATTAAGTAAATGATAGATTTAGTTTTTATGGCATATTTCAAAATGGTTTTATTTTTAATTATGTTTTAAGATCAAGATTTATCTTAAAAGTAATTATGTTATCGTTTTTTAAATTAATTTATTTATTAAAGACAATGTCATAAGAATATGGGTTATGGTTTTTGGACATATGTTATTAGTAAGACATGGTATTGGTATTGGTATGGTATTGCAACCAAAGTTATTTGTAAGTTAAGAATTTTCATAATAAAATAGAGGTGAATCTTCATGGTTAAGAATCTTGCTATGTGTTTTTTTTAAAATATATATGTTTAACTCATATGCTAATTCTTGTTTTATAATTAATAACAATAATAATAATAATAATAAAGTTTCCATTTAGTTAATTGTAATGGTTTTTTAAATATTGGTAATGTGAAATATATCATGAGTTATGAGGCTTAGCTCAATTGGTCATGTTTATGTTGTTAAAGTGCATCATAGGTTCGATTCACTCCTGGGGTTAGGCTTCTCGTAAAAAAAATTTAAATGTATCACGAGATAATGATTTAATCTCTATCAACGTTTATTAACCATTTATTTTATATATGTTTTTTAAGTAATTATCTTTCAATATGATTTAGAAAAATGATTTAATTAATTATTGTTAATAGTGTTACTCACTCTCTCTGTAAATTCTTAGTAATAAGAATTTGATTTTATTATAATATCTCTCAACATTTTTACTGAACATTTAATTTACATAGTTACCTTTATTTTATATCATATATAACATTTTTACTGAACATTTAATTTACATAGTTACCTTTATTTTATATCATATATAAAATTTCCAAAGTAATATTTTGTGATTAATAATAATTTTTTTATAAAATTAACAATATTTTTTATAATTGTTAGTAATGGACACATTTTATATATGCCTAGTCTAACTAGTTGTAATGATTCAACTTTTTAAGCAATCATTTCTCAATATAGTTTGCAAAATCAATTTGCTTATTGTTAATTTTGTTATTAGCTTTGTCTAAATTCTTAGTAATAAGGATTTGATTTTGTGTAATTAAACATTAAGTTTAAGGGGTAAGATAGTTATCCACCCCACAAGCGATTAAATCAAACACTTATATTGAGAAATTTAGATCATAAAATAACAATTGGTTTTTTTATAACTTTAAAATATTTTTATGTGATTTACATGTTTAAAAATGTTAAATTCAAATCATTTTAAAAATTTGTTATAAGATGATATTAATTATCCCTCATTTATTGAGTGACATAGTTAATTGTGTAATTTTTCATATATATATAATTATAGTGAATTGGTAAGAGTATAATACTATAATGCCAAGTGTATATTTAATAATTTGTAAGCTAGATATATTAATAGTTTATGAATTAGCAATATCCCCTAATGTCATTAGGGTGGGAGAGCCTACTTTGGCCAAAGATATCCCATTGTGCCAACTACTCCATCCTTTGTGGGATTTGAAACTGAGTGGAACATCTCATTGTGCCAACCACTCTATCCTCCCACAAAGAGACTACATACAATTTTAACTTAAATATTTTGTATATTACAATGGAGTTCTCCATATTACTTTGAGTAGATTAGTATAAATTTATGTTAAACTCATATTTTATTTTTAATATTACATTAAGTAAATTAATAAAAATTTATCTTAAATTGAGATTTATAAAGATAAAAGTAAAGGACAATTGCTGATAATAATGCTCTAAAGAATGACTATGTACCTAATTTAGAATTTCATCATGGAACTTAAAGTCTAGAAAACTTGGTGAAGCTTATTAATCTTTAAAATGTAAACTATAAAATGTTTGCTAATTTTTTTTAAGAAAATACTCATCTATATATATATATATATATAGGGGGTGACTTTAAAGTTAAATATTTCTATTCCACATAATTTAGGAAAAAAAAATTAAATAAATGGAAAATTGTGAATATTTGTTTGCACAAAAGCATGTAAAATTAGCCCATTAGTGAAATTTAACCCCTAGAACTTATGCTTGTCATCATTCACCAAATTCAAAGTTGAGGTTGATGGTAGCCCCTTACCTTTATGAGTGTTATAATTGGGTTGGGCGCTAGTTGACCCACTCTCCTTCTAAATGTTTGCTCTCTCAAGCACCCGGGAAACTAAAATGTCAATGTCAAACACTCCCTTGCAAATAGCTTCAAGTTTTCCCCCAAAGATTTAGATGGTATGCAAAATGTCCTCATAATTTGACCTATTCCTAGGAAATGGGAAATAGTGGCCTTTAACATCCAATATGTCTTTGAAATCTTAAAGAATTTAGTATCCCTAGTTTGAGAATAAATTGGGTTAGAAACTAGCCCACATAACTCCTCGAAAATGTGGAATGCACACAAATGCATCTTCCTCTCTGCCACTCCCTTCTCAATTTGTTCCATTTATTTATGTGTCATGTATGAGCACAAGAAACAATAATATTTATCAACTTCCAAAGACTTTCCATCCAATTTTGATGAATGTGTGAGGTGACTAACAAAAAAATCTTGACCAACCTTATAACATCCCAATTTATCTCTTTGGAAAATTTTGTAATTAAACTTGTTTAGAGCTGTGCATGAATATCTTTATACCGACATAGGTTAGATATACCATGCCATTGTAAACATTGTAAATATTTCACTTTTTCTATAAATAAAAATATAATGACCAAGTCCAATATACTATGAACATGTATAGGGGTTATGATAACACAAGAGGGGAAAGGTATGCAGGTCTAAGTTATTTCTTTATTATTCCTATCTATCCTACCTTATCATGTTATAACCCTTTAGGATGGGTTACTCTATAGGGTAGTAAGTTATCTATTCCTAAAGGTGAGTGATTGCATCTAATTAGAGAGGCTCACAACTCCAAGGTTATAGGGCACTTTGGTGTAGGAAAGACAATAATGAACTTGTAAATGTATGTGTAATGGCCTAAGATGTAAGAACATGTAGCTAGGTTCAAAATAGGGTGCATGATTTATCGTACCAACGAGCCTAGTAATAGGAAAAAGAATGTCTATATCATGCCTTACATGTACCCTCTCATCATTGGGAAAGCATTTCCATGGACTTTTTGGGAGGTTTACAAACAATCAAGAAGGGATATATCATTCATTAACCTTAATATATTTGTTTTCCTAGCTGCTACAATTTTTCTTCACCCCACCTGAATCTAAAATGGACTACCTATATACCCTAATGTTTGGCAATGGAGAGTCTAAAAATAGTTGGATCTCATGCTCCACTCAATTTTTTTGGTAGCCCTTTAGGCTCTCTAAACACAAGCTTGTATCCTAGAAATGACTCCTCCAGTTGTTGGCTTTGTTTTTTAATACAACCCTCTAAAGACATATTTTCTCTTACTAAATCTTATACATATTGATTTTATCTTAAAAATAATAAAAAACATTAATTTCTAGAATTGTTCAATTTCCTCACTTGTTTAGGACTTAGGAGTGAATTTTTTTACTTTCTTTTATGCGCATTAATGGTGAACAATTTCCCATCCTTGATGAGTTGGTACTTGTTGTCTCTTCGCATGAACATCTCATCCTTAATGTACATATAGGGACTTCCAAACACCACTCCATGTGCATCAAGGGCAATTACATCTACTTCAACTTCATCAATAAAATCAACACTGATATCAAATCTAATTTTGCATTGTTTTGTTACCTTTATTTTTACATCCTTATTACCCATCCCAATGGATATAGACTTGAATGATCATGAAAATCCATTCTCAATTTGTTGACCATCTATGCTAAAAATAAATTTTCCTTTGATTGTTATGCACTTGACCTGCAAAGAATATCAGAATGTTAGAAATACGAGAATAATTTTGCCAAACACACAGAAATAACACATGAAATGATACAAGTTACAAAGATATTATATTATTTAGAGCATAATACAATTTTCACTTGTCTCTTCGAGGGGGAAATCTCCAATAGGTAAAATCTCAATTACAATAAAACTCGATGACACTTCCCTTGTTATCTAAGACTATTTATAGCTTCATGACATCCAAAACCCTAACTACTAATGGTCCCTTGCATAATACAGGTTAACCACATTATTTACTAACTATGGCCTGTTTATAACTAATTTTGGACCCTTTTCCATAATGCAGGTCAACAACTTATAAGCATTATTAATGAGGATAACCATTTACGGAATTTATTGACTCAAATAACTAATTATAGCTTTGATGATGCCCCTTGGGAATATTACATAAATAAATGGGTTATGGTTAGACCTTAACATTGATCCTAAGAAAAGTAGAGCATCAATTGTTGTCTTTTGCACCTTTATTTATATGTGGAAGAGTTTGGTCATTTCCTTCTCTTCATATTGCCAATGATTATTCATATTCACCTCCTTATGCATGAATGTATAGAAAATATTCTCATCCACATCTCACCTACTTTTAACCTAGTTCCTTAAATCAATGGTCATGTGATTCTTCTTCTTATTATTCTTTGGGTTAAGCTCTATATGAAACTTCCAACACTCTTCTATATGATTGTCAATGTTACAATGATTGCATTGGATGTTAGGATCTTTGCACTAATGTGTTGTAGTCGCCATATTTTTATCTTTTCTCCTTTCCACTTCTTCTTCCCCTCCTTAGAATCATCTTGTTTCTCCTTTTAGTTCGATACAATTGATTTCCATTTTGTTAGGTCCCTATAATACTAGTGATTACCCCATTACTTGTAGTAGTTGTATCCCTTATTAATATTGTTGTGCCCCTATTGTCCCCATATTGTTTATTATTGTGCCCCATAGAATCCCTCTATTGTTATTTTTGTGGCTTTATATTATTATTGTTAAGTCGACTGGGTTATATTGTGACTCCTTAGACTCCTATATATAGAAAGGAGGTTTTGTCATTTGAATCATCAAAGAATTGTTCATTTGTGTAATGTAAAGGAGGTTTCCCCCTCGAAGAGGCTGAATTCTAATGCGTTCAACTATCTTTTCTATCCTTTTGTGAGCTGGTTTCATAACATTTGGTATCAGAGCATTGGATTCTAGGGTTTCGCTGCTCCAAATAGGTCATCATGGCATTTTTTCTATAACTTTTTTCTGTGATGTTTCAGAAGCTATAAAAAAAACCCCCATTTGAGATGAAATCACACTAAACCTTGGATCCAAATTTCAGAGCTTTTCACACTATATTTCCGGAGATATGATCTGAGGAAGTTGGTCTTTTTGCAGACTCCTAAATTACATTCCAAACAGGTGACCTGGGGAAAATCATCATAACTTTCTCTCTAAGCATCGGATTGAAATTTCGTAAGAAAGTATAGAAAGATGATAGACTATAGTTTCTTGTACGTATTTTTGAGAGCCAAAGGTTGAAACAGTGACTTGTGGCACGTTGTACAAGTTCTCTCTACTGAACTAGTCTATAATCAGGTCACTGTGGGAGATTTTGCATAACTCTTCCCTGGAGAATCCAATTTGGATCAACCTGGTGGCATTAGAAATAGGACATAGAGGGCTACCATAGATCACAATTTCAGAACTGGATGATCTGAAATTGCAAAGATACATCAGATTCAATATCAAACTCCTACAACGTGAAAAAATGTGTGTAGTTTTTTTTAATTTTTGCATAAGCTTGGTTTGAAAAATTAGTTTGAAGGAATTCAAAGGGCATAGTAAAGCATTATTATCAATAATTGATGCCTCGAGGAAAGAAAATAAACAACACCTAGTAGCAACTTGAAAGCTCTAGCATGACTTATGAAGAAGAGGAAGAAATGCAACATGAATAATCAAAATTATGAGACCAAGTGCAACAAATGTCACTTGCACAAAAAGGACCAAAATCTAAGAGGATGGTTTAAAGAAAGATGTAGAAGCTAAGATGGATGGTTTAAAGAAAGGCATAGAAGCTAAGATGGATTGTTTAAAGAAAGGCATAGAAGCTAAGATGAATGACATAGAAGCTAAGATAGACGATTTGAAGATAGATTTGAAGACAAACATGGAAGATTTGAAGACAGGCATGGAAGATTTGAAGACAGATTTAACAAAGATTCTACAAGAAATGCTTACTAATGTTGAAAGGGTAGTAAAGGAAACTCATGATGAGAACAAAATAAATGTTAATCATGATTTCATAGACTCTAATGTTGCATCGAAGACCCACCATATTCCAAAAATCAATATGAGGAAGTTTGATGGCAAGGATCACGCAATATGGATATTACAAATGGAGCAATTTTTCGATCTCAATAATTTGCAAAACACACAAAAGGTACATATTGCAACTCTATAATTGGAACCAAATCAGTTTGTATGGTATCAATGGTTTTACTCTGGTAAACAAATTATCACATGGGAAATTTTTACGAAAGAATTGACAGCAAATTATGAGGATACAAAAAGAAACACTTTTTTTAGCCAATTGATAAGTCTCAAACAAAAGGGTTCAATAATGGAGCACATTGAGGAGTTCCAAAAATTGAACATAAGGGTAAAAAAGATTCTAGAGGAGCATAGGATTGATGTGTTCATAGGGACTTTAAAGGATAATATCCAACATGATGTTCGCCTTTTGGGATTGATTCATTGGAGAAGGCATTCAGGTTAGCAAGAAAAATGGAAACCAAAATTATGGCAACCAGGAAGCATACCACTCACAACTATAAAGATGGAAGTGTTGTTTCCCCTAGTCTTCCACAACCTATAAGGTTGACACCACAACAATTGGAATGAAAAAGAGCAGAAGGGCTTTGTTACAGCTGTGATAGAAAATACACTAAAGGTCATAAGTGTGCTGAGAAGAAATTATTCTAAATAGATTGTGAAGAGGAAGAAGAAAAGGAGCAAGAAAGGTCAAAAGAAAAGGATATACTCCAGGAACAAAGCCTAGATAAAGAAGAAATGAATCTGATCATATCGTGTAATGCATTGGCTGGAATTACCACTCCTCAAACCATCAAGATAGAAGGAAAAACCAAGAAGAAAAAGGTAATAATGTTGATTGATTTAGGAAGTAAGCACAATTTTATTCATTGTAAGATAGCAAAAGAATTGAATTGCTTCCTATATCCAACACCAGAATGTCAAGTGACGATCGCAAATGGAGGAATGATAAATTGCTCTAGAAAGTGCCATAATATCAAGCTATCCATGGGAGAATATGTATTGACTA
>APFE030465925.1:149329-209462 GCA_000404065.3 Pinus taeda
GGCTGGGTTATATTGTGACTACTTAGACTCCTATATATAGAAAGGAGGTTTTGTCATTTGAATCATCCAAGAATTGTTCATTTGTGTAATGTAAAGGAGGTTTCCCCCTCGAAGAGGCTGAATTCTACCGCGTTCAACTATCTTTTCTATCATTTTGTGAGCTGGTTTGATAACACATTTCTTCACACTTATGTTCTCTAGGCATTGTGCTTACAAACAAGCCTCATCCACCAATGTGGGCTTAAATAATATCACCAACTTTTGTAGATGGTTGTGTAGACCCCCTAGATACTTAATCAACACATATGGGTTCTTTGGGGAGATACCTATCATTATTCTCATCTTTCTAAATTACGTGGTGTACTCCTATACATACTACCCCTACTTCTGCATGAAGTAGTGCCATTGGATCCATTGATCATCTACATTCCTATTAGGAGAAAAATTGTGACTTTCTGAGGGTTTTAAATTCCTCCCACTTAGTCACTAGATGAACCTCCTCCAACCTCAAGGTCTTTGTGTGGATTTCCCAATAGTTTATGAAATGTCCCTTTAATTTCAGTTGCAAAAATGAAATACTTTGTTCTTCCTCTATATGATTAACACTGCACAATAAACTTGTAATAGCTCCAACCAATAATTTATATTTATAGCATCAATATCACCTTGATACAGCTTGATATCCACCTTCACTTCCATTTTGAAAAAGGACTATGGATGGTTCATGGCTCTCGGTCTAGGTTGATCCTTTTTAGGTTCTTTCTTTGTCTCCTCCTATGCTTCTTCTTGACCCTTCTCAAGTGTTGTACCTAGGGAATATTTCATCCAGGCTCACTCAGTTCTCTTGGGGGGATGCTCCATTAATAATATTTGAGTGATGAGCACTTGGTTCCAGGTGTAAGAGTCATTAAGTAGGTATATGTTATAATTGTCCCAACCATTTCCTCACCATTGACCCAAGCATTGATTAACCAGGCTTCAAAAATAGGAGGATCCCTTTGTCTCTTGTTTATTTGGTTTTCCATGTTAGGATCTTCCTAGTGCATGATGTTTATTCTATTTTATGTAGTGGCCTTAGGATTTTTTTTTCATTTTTGTGTCACTTTTGACCACCATTGTTGTGTTTTTCATTTGCATCTGTCTCATAGACTCGCAACCCTTGCCTCCTGTGAGGCAGGTTCACATCCCTGTAGGCATAAAATTAACTCCACCATAGATACATCATCGTCTCAAGTTACCTTAGGTGATACTCAAAGGCTTAAACAATATTTTCACTGAGTGGTTGACCATAGTCTACCACGTCATCACCATACCTCTACACCCATCTCATTAGGTGGGGGTGTTGAATTGTTTAAATATATACATAGTCTTTACTTGTTTTTTCCATGGATAATTATATTAGCTCTATGTCATAACCTATTGTGTCCACACCTATAATTTTTTATGGTATTCCATTACATTTCATGTCTACCTCTACCCATATAACCATAGGTCCTGTCCATACCTCCACTCCTATGACTATAGGGAAAACGATCTTTCTTGAGGTCAAGGTCATCAATGTACCATTTTATTATAACCCTCTTCTTGGGAGAAGTTGGTTTTATGCTATGACAATTGTCATGTATTCAGTCTTTTGAGTTGTGATGTTCTCCCATGAGGGTATGATAGTTACCATTGACTAGTTATAGTTTTGCAAGTTCGACCTTCAATTTCATGGTAGTTAGTTGGTCCCATTTATAGGTGATTCCATCACCCTTGTTGAAAGCAATGGAGTAAGAATGTTCAAAATATCCCCATTAATGGGCACACTTCCACTTGCTCCACTAGATCCAAGTCCATCAATTTCCACCATTAACATGATCTCTTTTGTCACTAGTGAGTCCCTTGGACCTCTTGACCCTCGTATGGTGCCTGCGGAAGATGAATCTCATGGGGAAAAATGCCACCTTTGGTGGAAGTAATCACTTATTTAGTGGTCCCACCACCACCTAATGGCACTGGTTGGAATCTCCATCCAATATGGAATATGATTAGGATACTCTACCCACATGGGCTATCACTCCATCATTTTCACATGACTCCCTTGACACTAAATTTCCTTCAAATAAGGGTGTCTTTTAGGCCATGGATTCATAACATAAGCTAAGTGAGAGTATGCCTCATCATGCCTATACTCTTTTGAAATTGGAAATAATGGAGATTGGCACTCAAAATCTTGAATTATACTAGATGGCATTTCCTGTGTCATCCAATGAAGTACCACCCTCAGACAGAGTCAAGTCTTAGATTTCTCACACTAAACTTACCACTATATTATCCACTCTTATCTTGTGAGACTATTCACCCTTTATGTCATCAAGTTATCCCTAATATTTCTATGGTTCTAGGCTTTCCTTGTAATCATCAACCTTTAGGAACATGGAAATTTAACTTGATGTGGCATGCGCCCTTGATGGTTAGTCATACATTGCCAAAAACTACACATGGGTTTATACAAGTCGATTGGAATCATTAGCCTATGCCTGGAAGTAGGCATTACATTACATAACATATAAAACTATGCCATACTTTGTATATATGTATATAATATTTTCAAAACAAACAAACAAACACCTCATCTCGCTAAAAGGTATATCACTAACTAAAATATAGGAATATGATTTGTCGATCTTGTTCATGCATTATTGACCTTTTCCATCATCATTTCACTTTGTTGTAGGACCCTCCCTTCTAAGTTGTAGCATTACCCATGTCTTTTTGCATTTCATAACTTGTGCAATAGATCCTACCCTCCATGGGAACCTTAGAATAACACCAGATTACTATTTTGGTGCCCATGCTATAGTTTTTTTTAGGTTCAGGGATCCTCTTTAGTACCCACCATGACATTTTTTTTTTGTTGCCTCATGCCTCTCTTTGTCTATTATTTTTAGTTATCACCCCATGGGGGTTCCCCACACTTTTTTATCATGTTGATTTATGGTCGCCTATATTCTTGTTCCTTAATGTATTTTTAGATGTTTTCATACCATTTCTTGATTTTATTCTACTTTCCAGCGTTGTGGCCATGCTCGACCTCTTGCCATTGCATTAGCCTTGCCTCCATATTGCAACACTCCATTGCCTTTCAAAGATACCACTGTGATGAGTGAATTAGCATCTCTAGACTCTTTGCCACTGCTTTCTACTTTTCTTAGGTCGATTCTGTCAGTCTTAGAACAAGATGCATTCTATTTCCCACTCATCACTCTAGAACAAGATTGCTTTTCCCATTATTTTCATGCTATTTAAACAATGAAAATCCTAAGCTTCTTTTGCTATATTTTCATGCTCGTTAAATCAATACGAAAATGTCAAGTTTGTTTTGGCCTTCTTTTCATGACTCATTGAAATCATGAAAACCATAAGCTTTTTTTACTACAATATTTTCATGCTCGTAAAACCTATATTAAAATTTCAAGTTATTTCCATATTTTCCACATCATTAAGTAAATTAAGTTTTCTCAGTTTTTGCTAAGTTTTCTAAACTTTAAGATAAATTTCATTAGAGAAATTTTGGGCCCTAAAATGGGCCTCAAAATAAAAACATACAACCAAAATAAACTTTATAAGAACCAATAGGATCAAAATGGGTCAAAAGGAAAATATTTATAAAAAATATAAAGTTAAAATCAAATCACAATAAAACCATAAATAAATCAAAAAGTACAAATTTATAGGGTCCCCATTATTTTATGAAGAGATCATAAAAATTTTAGGGGCTGTTTTAATAGGCTATAACACATACAAAGTAGAAGAAGTAAAGATTACTAATTTTGTTAGCCGTTATAGTGTGGTGGTTATGGTTCTAATGATGTTTCTCTTAGAGGATTAGATCATTTGGAATTTGTGTCAATCACTATGTTCTACTAATCATTCAAAACAAATGTTTATTCCCATATGTAACAAGCGAAGAATTCAAGCTACCACAAGGTCTTTAGATGAAGAATAATCTAAAGAAAGAAATAGTCATCATCAATTTTCCAATCTTAAGCATATATTTCTAAAGAGAAAGGGGAATTTTATTTAGCATTAAGGGAAACAAAATCCAAAACTATTAATTTTACAATAGGAGATTTAGAGATATTGTTCTCCATGTTAATTTATAATGTTGAGAGAGAATAATTTGGAAGATAGTAGAGAAATGGGGTAGACTTTAATATGTATATTTTGATAAATACTTCTAGAAATGTTATTTTAATAAGTTTGATAGGAAGCTCTCTCGATTGGGATGTGATGTGGTGTTGGGGATGACAGACCTCGATTAGGCATGGTCAATACCAAAATGTTTATCACAACCACCCCCACATGCTTAAGGCATGGGGTGCAGTGTCCTCACTCATGAATGCATGGGACGTGGGCTAGCATCATGGCAAAGGGAGAGATAAGGTAGGGTGGTGGAGACAGGGAAGGTATTCAACATGTCAGGCAAGTGAATGCTACAGAGAAGAAAGGAGGAAGCTCAGAGCGGAGGAGAGAAGGCAGAACTACGGTTGCGGGCTTGCGACAACTTTTTGGTATGTAATCTGGTCTCACTCCTGGTCTATTTCTAAGATTTGGTCGGATTTCTACGAAAATTTCATGTGTTGGTTGGGGTTCCGCTAGGGGGAGGGGAGAGGCAAAAGGCTGTCCCAATGGGGCTTAGTCCAATCAAGGAGGAATCAGGGGAGGAAAGGGAGGGCGAAAGAATGGCTCTGCATGTTAGCCCTTTGGATTTTGAGCCAAAATTTTAGTAATAGCATGGAGTTGACAGGGATGAGCCAATCTATAAGCCCATACTAGTTAACCCAGTCTAGGGAAATTGGTGATAGTGGGTAAGACATGGTGGGGGAGTTGAGTGAAGCTAAAAGAGGAAAACCTAAGTCGCAGGCGAGGGGATGGGATACCGGCAAGGCCAATACTCTACTAAGCAATCCCTGGCAATTGCATATGCATGGCATAAAAGATGCCAATAGGGAACCCAGGGGGCACAATTGGCAGATAGGCAAGCATTCGCATGGCAGGAAGTTGCAAGTAGAGGAAGAGGCATGTGGGTATGGTAGAAATTGTAAATACTGGGTCCAGAATGGCCTAAATGTTGGGTTCCAAATGCAGGGGAGTTATCAGCTTCTGAGCTAGGGTAAGGGGGAGTGGCACAGGGAAAAGACTGAGGACATGAGCTTGGAACCCAATCTCCCAGGCCACCTATGGCCACATGGACTCCATAACTCGCTGCAGGCTAGGAAGCACAAAGAAGTAAGGTATGACCAATTGTGAGGGATTGACGTGAACGATATCAAGGATCTAATTGTGTTTGAATGCTTACAAGGCATCAAGGAATAGGACATGACTCTAACGAAATGTGGGTGTGGTTGTGGAAGTAAAGGCCCAACTCCTCTGATAGCCAAGACACCCAACTCGATGGAAGGCTGTAGGGGATGAAAGCTAGCCGAGCACCTAATAGCAGAAGTTGTTGCGACATATAGAGAGGAAATAGATGACGACATCCGAAAGCTGATAGATGACTGGGAGGATGAGATAAAACACGAGATGGAACTAGATGATGAGATAGAGATATGGAGGATGTTGGTTCCTAACCTAGGGAACATAAGAGGTAGAATCACACAATTCAAACACATCCTGTACCTATATTTCTTGATGAAAAGTTTGCTTGGTAAAGCAATGGAACAAATTTCTGTGGGGATGGTAATCACACTGTAGGGCCCACCCAATTACAAAAAGGACATGGAGAAAATATTATTCCAGTTACACAAACAGGATGTTAGGATGGATCGTATCGACTATCACATTGCTTGCATTGTGGAGCTGTTTGGAATGCTAGAGGAAACTACTGATGATCTCGCTCCTATTGCCTCAGACTCTGAGGAGCAGAATGTCTAGAAGGAATAGTTCCTCTAGGCAGAGTTTTTGTTAATGTGGATAGCATTTAAATTTCCTGTTGTTTATGTTAGAAGTTATATAGTATTTGGACATGAGACTAAGACCTACGTAGCCTTGAAAGAAAGACTGAAACAATTTTGTTTTTGGATGGCGTATAGTGATGACCGGTGGCCAACAGACTCGGTTTCCCCTCAAGACGAGTTAAGGCCATTAGGTAACACTATGTGGTGTAAATTTTCCTTATGTATATAATAGAAAACACAAGGTCCTGCCAAGCATTACAAAATAAAATAAAATTTGATAGGAAGCTAGGGTTAAATGATGGTACAAATTCAAAGGATATTAGAGGGAAATTCTATGAAATTTCTATAGAGAAATTGGATGCAAATCTCAAGGAGGTATCAATCACTAGAAGAGCTCAAAAAGAAGTAAAAAATGAAACTATTCAGTAAGCCCTTAAATATAGCAAAGTTGAGATTGTTGCTAGGACTGCAAGGTTATTGGGAAAGTAAGATTTCATAGTCCAAACTTGAGTTTATGTTAAAAACTAAGAATCGATTCAATCGCATAAATATATTATATTAAACATCCCAAGGAAAACCTCATATGGAATCTCATTCAACAAAATAATATCCATCTTATAAAAGTAGAGGTGAAACATGCCTAAAGAATAAATTTATGTATTATGGAAATAGATCTATGAATTGATTTGCATATTAAAAATGAAGTATTTTTATTTTCCTCTTACTCTATATGTCAAATTTTTAATTAAAATACATATTAAATATATTGTGTTTAAACCAACAAGGAGAGTAGTGATGAACTTTCCTTGTCGTTGCCTTGTATTTTCCATTACATCATAGTTCTACAAATTTTCTTCCACCATAGGATACACTTATGGATCACTACCATGAGGTAATACAATGCCTCACCCTCTTTGGATCATTACCATGGAGTCATCATCCCTTTATTATTAAAGGATTCGTGGCACCATGTGTTACACAACATTTTGTCATTGTCCCTATACTCCCTATTCCTTGATCTTGGAGGACCTCTACAGTGAACCCTACATGCTTTCCCTTTATGAAGAGACTCCCATTGTGTCCCTCTTCATGAGCAAAATAATTCCCTTTTGCACCATTTCCCACAAAGCTTTTGTTTTTCCCAGTTTACAAGGCTGAAACTAATGACCTTTATCCTCCTCGCACTGATATGAAGGGATTAACATTGTCCCTAGCTCCGACCGGAGCGACTAATATTTTTTTCAATCTTGTCGATCCCCTTTTGGAAAGTTTTTTAAATAAGAAACCAAATCTTCCAACTCTAGAAGCTTCGTAACAAAATTTTGGTAAATGGTTGAGCCAGATGGAGTTAAGGATGTCAATTTGGGCTCCTTTCCCCTATAAGGATGGAACTACCTCAAGAGATAAGACCACCCATGATAAGAGGAACCATCTCCCATTCGTTCATGCTGTATAAACCTCCATTTTCCCCAAGCACAAGCTAGTGTTAATGTTGGTGTGCTAGTGCTAATTAAGTTCGGAGTAAACAACAATATTTTAATAGTTGTAGCTCTCTAGTTGTGTGTGAGGGAGAAGTGTGAATTTGGTTTAGTGTGAAGCCTAAAGGGAAGAGCCTTAAAACTATCATTGTTGAGGCCATCATGGAATGCTAATGGAAGTGTGTGGGAACTTGGTTTTGTTGAAGGAGAACAACAATATCAAGACAATGGTTGTAATATCTTCTTAATTTAATATATATGAAACTATTGATAGATTTCTACATAATGTGTCATCTCACATGTTTATGGCTTAATGTTTCTTGACTTTTTTAGGTTTAATTACAATTTGTCTATTATCATGGTTGTTGTTTGTTGTTGTTTACTTGTTTGAGGTGTTCAAAGAAGGAAATGAGAGATAGTTGGAGTGAGCAAGCAAGGTCATCACCAAACGGGATAAGCGTAATAAGAGGTAGGCCCTCTTAATTGGTTCTAACCTAAGGAAATATTCCAGAGAATGTATTGGTTGTGGCTAGAACCATTATTGGGCTAGAGGAATTGTTTGTGTCCGCATTCATAATTTTACTTCACCACAAATTGGTGACCATACTGGGGATCCAATCCCTTTGTTTGTTTGCTTCAAATTTCATGGTTTTGTGTGAAATTTTCTATTTTTGCCATTTCCCTTTAGTTCTGTTTGTTTTCCTTTGCTTACTGGTATGGATTTGAAATTCATAATAGCAAGTCTAGTCTCAATTTTTGGATTTTTTTTTCTTAGCATCCTCGCTCAACGTGCTTAATTCACTGACAATCGTGCTGATCAGTCAATATGTTGAGAAACGGTGGTGCCAACCTCCTTTTCGTGCTTGTTGTCAGTTAGGGAATCGCACTGATGCATGTAATTGAAGATTAGGGTTTGCCCCAAATCTTGACCAGTGTGTTTTTCTCTCATGATTTTGACCCTGTAAGCTTTTTAGACCGTCTTCTCCCTAACTAGAAAGATGCTTTTCATTTGGTTTGTTTGCTTGTTGATTTGTCATCTTTTCACTTGATTTATTTTGTTATTGGATGGTTAGTGGCACTAGGGCATCTAGGTTGTCATCCATTCAACTGATTGTGAACTCAGTAAGTCAAGTTGTTGGTGTGTTTATCCTTGCTATGGTCCTTCTATGGCTTTGACCTCCATTACACAAGTTTGAAAAGTTTTTTTTTGCATCTCTAAACATTTCTTTTAGATCACATTGCTTGTATTGTTTTTGGTAAAGTTGTTGTTACATTAGTTTGAAAGAGATTCTCTTTTTGTGTTTTTCATTTGCTTGAGGATTAATTGTCTCGAAATTTTTTTCATTGAAGTGTTTTATGAGAAAATTCATTTTGTCATTTCATGAAAAGTATAAAATTCTAGTTTGTTGCATCAACATGTTATGGTAGTTAGCATAATTGAAGACTAGGATGGCATTGACATTTGAAAAGAAAAAGAATTCTCTTTGCTTTTGAAAGGAATGTTAGAGTGTACTTGTCAGGAAATTAGGAATTGGAATGTATTTTTCATTAATTTATTTTCTCGAAAAGTGAAGTAGTGATAAATAATTTTGCTTTCGGTTGCTTGGTTGTTTGCATTTGATTATGTGTTTTCTACCCTCTGTAGTGTAGACAATTCATTGAATTGAAAGGGTCCTGTCTCATTTAGCTACATTTAGGGTTCTTCGAGTCACATCGGTAAGGCCTGAAAATTGAGACATAACTCAAGATAAACTTTAAAATGAACTCAACTAACCTAAGGTGCATTTGAAACCTAATGATCACATCTAGGAGACATGTTCTGACATCTTTAAACCTAGCAGTTCTAATTAGCTTCAGAACTCGACAACGCTAGTACGAATTTGTGTTTCCCGTACCATCGAGTATATAACGGTAGACCCCTCTAGGCTACAATCCTTTATCCATAGGAAGCCAAGTTGGCTACCTTGCAAACATGATGTAGTGAACACGAAACTCGGGAAGATTTCCTGCCCATACTTATTAGTTCACGGGGAGGTATTCTACAGTTCATGGTTGCATCGTAATCCTTTTTACCTAGACCTTCTAGAGTAGTCATTTGATCTCTTTGACTCATTAAATTTAAAAGATCATTCGAGCGCTTATCCTTTCAAGCTCATTTCCAATAGAAAGTGATAGAATCATCTTTGTTTCTTTCTCGACTCTTAAAATATGAAAGAGCACCAATCTATTTATACATCTTAAAAAATTAATTGCCCGTGATCTTATAAAGTCCTGTTAGTATTTTCTAGACCAAATCATGAGTTTCCCCTAAAGAACATTTTAAAGCCTTGAATTTTATCTCTCTCTTATCCTGTTAACTAAGATAAGGTCATCGTGGCTGAACCATTTAGATCACCTAGTTCCTCTTCCTCTCCTCCATATGAAAGATTGTCCTAGGAGCCTTTCCCTAAATTACTAGAGTCACTCGAGGACTAAGGTGTTGAACTCAGAATCGTTCTGAGCATTCAACCTTTTTCATCTCGTCCTTCACCTACTTTAGATACTGGGTCACCTGTTGATTTTGGCCCGAAATCTCTGGACAATCCCATCCAATCTCCTGAGAGTTCACCGACTACTGACTATCATCTTGTACTAGTTATATATCCTCTGAATCCTTTGTTCAACCCTGTTACGATATCACTGTAGTGTTCGTATAGTCCATATGATCAACCAGGTATTCCTTTGGAACTATCCCCTCATACCTCTTTGGTCAGTGGTCGTCATTTGTTCCCATCTGTGGAACCAGAAGGCGATGCTCCATTCACCTCTCCGGATGAGTCAGAAGTTTCTACTCCACACAGGGTTGAGGAGGAAGAACATCCATTTCCTCTTGAAGGTTTCCCCTATACAGGGAGCATTCCCATTAGTGTGCATCAGGAATTATTGCCTAATTATGTGTCTTTGGCACAATTGGTTTTAGGTACACCTAGTGCCTCATCACTTTAAAATAACCATGTTTGGGCATCTGGTGCCATGCCTACTACAGGTAGGTTCATTGTGAACCTAACCTCCCAACATGCCATTACCTTAGTCCTGGTGCAACCGACCATTTCGAACCCTCTTGTATCGTCCATCCCAGTTACTCGCCTGATTCAACCGACAGTCTCGAAGAATGTTATTGTCAATTCTTCAATCCCTCCAGTAAGTGACGAAGTTGTGTCATTACCTAGGGGGAAGAATTTGAGTGTTTCTATAGTGTCAAACACCACCAATGTGAGTAGCTCACATGCTCACATGGTTGGCATGAACCAATCTTCTTCTGGCATTATTCAAAACCCTGTTAGTCCTGCTGGATTGAGCAATGTCTAGTACCAACAGGTTCAAAATCCCGTTGGTCTATTTGGGTCAATCAATTTATAGTATCAGCAGCCTTATGAGGCTCAGATTTACTCCTTATGTTCCATATGGTTCTCAAGGAATGGTCAACCCGCCTTACGTCCTTCAATTTGGGCAATACGCTTAGCCTGGCTCATTCACTTTTCAGGGTGGCTACGACCACATTCAGTTCAAAAAAATTTCGGGCATTGTTCAAGTACCCTTGCAATAACAAGGGAGCCTCTGCAGTAATAAGGGCAACCCTTTTTGCAACAAGGACTGTCAGTGCAATAGCAAGGGCAAATGATACCCTGGTAAGGTGAATTGCAACAACCACAGGGGCAACCTTCGCAACAGTTATAGCAAACAATGTAGCATAAGATGTAGTATGCTCTGTAAACCACCCAACCCATGTCTTTGCAGGGCCAACCTCTGTAGCCATAGGGACATATTTGCAGCTGGAAGGTCAACCCTTGCAGTAGCAGAGCCAACCTGGGCAATAGTAACCCTTATATACATATGAACAAGGTCCACCCTTGCAAGGACAAGAGCAGGGTCAAGTCCTGCAGTAGCAGGCCTAAAATCCTAATGTCCTAGGTCAACAGGTACAAAATCCTTTTGTCTAAGGGTAACAGGTACAAAGTCCCTATGTCCAAGGGCAACAAGTGTACAATCCTTATGTCCAAGGAAAATAGGTCCAAAATCCTCTTGTTTAGGGGCAATAGGTTCACAACTCATATGTTCAGGGGCAACAGGTACAATATCCATATGTCCAAGGTCAATAGGATCACCAGCCTCTTAACCCGTATGTTACTTATCATCAACTTATGAATTGACAGTTCCAAGGTGTTCAAGATCAAAATCCTCCCTATGGCCAAGGTAACCCACAATGGAGGCCAAATCAAATGCCATATGGCCAAAATCCCCCACTATGGGGCAAAAATCCTTACCAACAGGGATGGGCTCCTCTAGTTGGACCTGCTTATTGACCTCCAATGCCTTTTAATACTCAATTGTCATTCTTGGCCACACTAGAGTTGCCAGATTTGTCTTGTCTTAAGAATGATCCGATTTTTCATTCACCATATTGGCCTTTGGTTCCGTCCAAGATCCCGAGCGATTATCCTAAGTTTGATGGAAAAGAAAAATAAGATCCTCAAGCCCATGTGATGACATATCACTTCTGGTGCTCTTCAAATTCTTACATTGATGATTCTATTCATCTCCGTCTTTTCCAACGAAACCTCACAGGTGCTGCAGCCAAGTGCTACATTGAGCTTCCTCAAAGTACTTACCATGACTTCAACTTTTTAGCCATGGCTTTCCTCATGCATTTCTAGTTGCTGGTTCGCTATGAAACTGGTACCTATTTGCTCACATCACTTAAGCAAGATACTGCAAAACACTTCTTCGATCACATCCATGAACAGAGACATAGACGTCGCCTGATCAAATTCGAGATTGCTAATCAGTTGCTCACCGAATGGTTTACTAAGTCATTCATAGCTCCAATTGCTCGCGATATAGCTATGGGTGGATGCGTTACCAAAGAACAAGTCATTTCTCATGCCCGGTACTTAGATCTTGTTTGTTATCAGTCCGGAACTTTATATGAGTTATTACCCAATGCTCTGTGACCATCATCTGATCCTAAGACATCAAAGTCACAGGATACACCTCCTGTTGATGCATTAATTGGTTCAGTGTCCCAAACCCCTACTAAATATTCTTCCAAACAAAAGTCGCTCTCGAACATTACTTCTAATATTTCCTCCTAGAATCCACCTGGCCCTGGTAAAACCTCAGAGGTCCACGTTGTCCAGTATATCACAATGGACAAATCCTTGAAAGGTAAGCAGAAAGGCAAAGGCAAAGGCAAGGGTAAAGCTGATGTCCCAAAACAAGGTCCTCCTAAGTCATCTAAAGGTGATTCTTCATAATGGAAGCCTCAGTATCCGTGCCTCATTTGCGAGGAGGATCACTATACCAAGGATTGTTGATGCAGGAGCATTCATCCAAGCTGATAAGACCTGTGAGTCTTATTTCACATTTACCAAAGGGAGTGGGTTCCATTAATCATTTTATATATTTTCCTAAGTTTAGTTGAGTTTGAGGAGAGTTTAATTTTTAGATTCAAATTGTGTAGAATATGTCATGATTGAAGAGATTTTAGAGATAGTTAAGTAATCCTAGGAAGAGTGAGGATTTGAGGGATTTACAAGCTTTAATTAGGATTTGTTTGAGAAAAGAGTGGAGCTAAAGAGATACTTTGAGAGAGAGTGAGAGGTTGTTGGATTTGAATGAAATTGGTTCATGAATTTGTATTTGTATAAATTGTGATCTTTTGAATACGTAAAGTTTAGCTAGAGGGAAGCACGAGGGAAAGGTTTAGAGAGTGTTAGAACAGAGTTTGACAGTATTAAAGAAAGCTAGTAATGGATAGGGTTAGATCAAAACACATGATGTTCTGTATATTATGTAAATATTGTTATGAATGAAGGAGTTGTTGTGGCAGAAACTTGTTTCTGTGTGATCTTATTTTATATGGTGTGGTTTCATTAATTAATTAAGTTGTAGGCTGAACCCTTTGTGTAATTACACTAAACCATAAGTAGTCGGATATGTTCCAAGGTCACATAAATATAAATTAGCAACGGGCTAAATGTAGTGGAAGTATTAAATTTTGGCAGAACGAAGAAACCTAGACAAATTAGCGCTAAGTCCAAAAGAAGCTCAGAATTGTCTGATCAAGTAGATCCCTTAGCTCTACGGTTATCACATGCAAATATGCACAGCCATTAAATCAAATAGAAAGGTAGTTTACGTAGGAAGAAGCAGTTTCTCATGTTCCTTCAATACCATAAGCTGTATTTGAAAACCGGACACGATATTTTATTAAACTAGGTTAACAGCCTAGTCAATCATGACTGTCTGTCCAAAGGAGGTAGATCCGACAATTAAGCCAATGCAAAGGAATATTTGAAAAATAGACCCGATGAGTTATCATTTGTAGTTTAACCAAGTTGAGGTCTGGAGAGATCAGATTTGTTCATTGTGATGGGCGCGATCCGATGGTGATCGCATGGGTAAAGTGCAAGCGGATTAATTTCCATTTCGGACCCGAGAAAGTTATTTGTTGCAGTGTTATTTCCTTCTGATTTCATTGGTATTGAATTCTTGGTCATATTTCGGGTAAATCAAGTAATTCTACTATTTTAGTAGAATAGCGTAATTGAAGGTATCACGGGATTTTGACTTTGTTTTGGGTGCCAATAAAGAGTTTGGGGTTTGTTAAGTTAAGTTAATCAAGGATTTAATTAAATTTAAGTCTGGATAATGTAACGGGCGTAGTTTCACTTCATGAAAGAAGGATACGTGGGCCATAACACATAAGTCCACGAGGGAAGTTTTAAAAGATGCAGTTTGGCTGCATCATAGTGGTATCAGAGCAGAAGGAGATTCTGCATAGAGGTACAATTATGTTGTGATTTGGTAAGTGTGTGGACTTTGTATTTTTATGCATAGTAACAACAGAGGAGATGAGGATATTTGTAGTAGCCTAGAGCAAGGAGTGCTCATATGGTTCTAGAGGAGAGAACCACAGAAATGCTAATAGACTAAGCTCAGAGGAGAAAAGCTTGGTGAAGCGCGTGTAGCAAGAAGAAGACTTGTTACTGTGGAGGCTGATTGCAACTCACAAGTTGTTAGAGATCAAGAAAGCATATGACAAAAAAAATCAGAGACAGTGGAAGCAAAGGAAAAATAAGAGGACTCAATGCTTAGTAATGTTTAAATGTAAGTTGATTGAAATATTGGTTTTGAATTTAAAGTCAAATAGAAGAGTGGTTTGTTGTGGTACTGAAGTCATTTAAATGATTTGAAGAATTTTGTGGAAAATTGGAGAATGAACGAAGATTGTTTAAGTATTGTTAAAAGCAATGATATTGATGGTTGAAGGAACAATTATACTAATGACTAGATTTGATAGATCTGAAAGAGGAGCCACTACAAGGATTGAAACTTGGAATTTGTGGAAATAAGATAAGATTTCCTTAAAAAAACATTGTCAGATGGAATTTGTAGTGTCTGTCATGAATTTTATAAATTTTGTTGAAGTTCAGATAGAATCTTAATGGATCCTAAAAGCTGAAGTGTTCATTATGAAAGGTAAGATGGGAATTAGTTGTAAGATATCTTTGAAAAAAATTGGTAGGTTTGGAAGGATACCTGATTAATATTGAGGTAAGATTATGTAGGCTAAGGGAAGCAGTAAAATTACAAAAAGAAAGAATGAGCTATAGCAGCATCATAGCCCAGAAGTTATGTTAAAGAAGATGAACAAGAAGAACTCTCATATGGATAAAGGGTGGCAGTACCCAACAATAAAATTAAATTACTAAAGGTAAAGGGAAGTGAGAAATTGAATATGCAACAACTGACATCTTTGGAAGCTGAGCCAGAGTGCTCAAGAAGAAGAAGGGGTTCTAGTGCAGAGAACCTAGAAAAGAGAGGATGCCAAAAGGATGATTTGGTTTGTGTAACAACTAATAGACTTGTTACAAAAGAGGGAAGGGTTAGTTGCAGCTCATCAGTGAACAAGGGAAGTTCACCAAAGGAAACAATGAATTTGACTATTGTTAGTCATAGCAGGGGTATAGAGGAAAGTCACATACAGAGAGAAAAGAGTGCCAAAGCAGTTGGACTCAAAATAATGAGTAAGGAAGAATTTGACATAGAGGTGGCTGAGATAAAGACAAAACTCAGGCATTTGAAGAAGCTGATACAAAAAAGAATCATAGAAGAATGGGAACAAGGATTTTAGGTGGGAAAAAGAGTTAAGTGGCCTGTCAGGGAATTATTTGCTGAGAAATTAATAATCCAAACAGTTGAGAATGAAAGAATATAATACATTTGTGAACCAGAGAAGGGACCTCTCCTTGGGGAAGGAGACAGTGATGAAGGGATGATCTATACATATCAGCATGAGAGAAAGGTACTGGTAGTATCTTCACAGACAAGAGGGTCTCATAGTTTTGGAATTAATTAGTTGTGTGAATGTAAATTTGTAGGTGTGACACCTAATGAATTTGAGACTGAGCATGAAAAAGTGAAAGAGGTAAAGACAAGAAAAACACAAAAGGAGATTCATAAATAATTTCAAGACTTCAATTGGTGGAGAAAATTGGAAGGTATAAGAGAATGGTTGTGTTTTCTCTTATTAGGAACTCATTGGATCATGTTTGAAGGAATATTAACATGGATAGAAATTGAATGGGAAATGGACAGAGAAAAGGAAATAAATGCATTTCAGATTGATGAAGTGAAGAGGATATAAGTTGACACAAAGAACTTAGCTCAAAAAGTTAAGTCAGGGGAAATTTTGAAGGATCAAAGTCTTATCATAGAAGAGAGGAAGACATTATTGTCTTACTTGGATAAACTGAGTGATGGAGACAATTGTGTAGAGAAGAAAGGAATTCTACGAACCTATGATGAAGTTGCTAAGCATAGTCAAGAAGCTACAGTCCAAGAATTTTTCTTTGATGAAAAAGAGATTGGATGTGTTGAGGAAGAATTCCTCAATAACTTAGTGAACTATCAGAATAGTTTAGAGAAGCATGAAGATTTGATCATGGAGGCTTCAAATTAAGAGCCTTATATTTCTGAAACCAATATGTTGTGTATGTTTTCAGGTTTAATAGGTAATAAACAACAATTGGACAATATGCTTATGCATGTTGGTGAAGAAGTGAGATTACTAGAAGAAATGGATGGATTAGAAAATTATTTTGAGCATGTAGTTAATCATTTTGAGAATAATGGCATTGACAGGGAATTTGTCACAACTCAAGAAGCTGAAGGCAAGCAAATAAGAGTTTCTAACCAGAATGAAGCATCTTCAGTAGAGGATCAAGATAGAATTATCATGTAAAATGTGAAAGAATGTATGATGATGTTGATAGATATAGAAGATCAAGAAATCTGCAATTTTAAAATTGATTGTTTTTATGAGTCTGTAAACCATGAGGAAGATTTAGAAAAATAGAGTTTTGTTTTTGTTAAATATGAAGAGGAAATAACATCATTTTGTTGCAATGGTATGAGTAAAAAAGATGAAATGATACTTCATGATGATATGCTCCAAGAAATTATAGCTATTGAATTATTGAATGATAGTCTTGTACCAGAACATGGAACACTCTGTAATGTAGAGGAAAGTGCTAAAATCAAATTTGCTAATAGTTTCATAAATTTTGCAGAAAATAAGCATAAATATTTGATGACTAAATTATCTGTGGAGAATGGAAGGCATAGTAATTTTGAATCTGACAATTGTGATGGAAATTCTGTTTTATACAAGAAAGAGGAGTCATATGTAAATCACATGCTTATTGAATATGAAGGAAAATTTAATTTGCTGGAAAAGTTATTAAGTGAACTTGATTATATAGAGGAAATGATTGACTTTCATAGCAATGAAAGGAAAGTTGTAAAGTGAAACCAACAGATTGTAAAGGAAAGAGATGAAGTAAAATTGGATAGAAATTTCATAGTCTCTATGGAAAAAAAGAATGTGCAATAGTTAGTTGACAATGGAGTTCAACTAAGGTCCATGTGTTTAAGAAAGGTTGCAAAGTGTAAAGAGAAAATTGAGAAATTGTGGATGAAGAAGTCAGTCAAGAAGAGAACCAGCAAAGAAGAGAAATTAATCAAAGAAAACTACATTAGCAAGGAGAGAGCACAACAACAACATAAGATTTGGAAACTTGGAAGGGCTAAAGCAACAGTGAAAAGAAAAATGGAAAAGCAGCATGATGAAAGAGATAGCAAGTTACAAAGTAGGGTTTGGCATCCAGGAGAAGGGAAGAAGGTAGTAAATGCACCTACAATTGGAGAAGGTCAGATAGCCAGTTGGAAGATGAAACCTGATGAAGTTTGCAACAAGAGCAATTGGGTGAATCATGAATAGGAGTCCATGAATTATTTCAAGTTGGGGAGTCTAATGTAGGAGCATTCATCCAAGCTGATAAAACCCATGAGTCTTATTTCACATTTACTAAAGGGAGTGGGTTCCCTTAATCATTTTATTTATTTTCCTAAGTTTAGTTGAGTTTTGTTAGCCTCCTGCTCATAGCAGGTATTCATCTTTCATGATTGACATGTTTACATACTAAATATGTCATACTCTGCAAGCTGCAATGTTCCATATTTGATACTCAGGCCAAAGAAGTGTCCATGAGAGTCTACCAGCCTAAGTGCCTTTGCTATATTCCAATTTTGAGGAGTTATTCCATTTTTGAAGAATTTTCAGTTAAAGGGAGGTCCAAACAGCTTAATCTTGGTCTCCCTAGGTTTCAATTTCCTATTGTAGAATATAGAGAATCATTGTCTATCCAAACAGCTTAATCTGGGCAGATTCTTAGATAGGTAGAGAAGCAAGGGTGCTCAATAGTCTAATCTAAGCCCCTAGATGGAATAAGTGTAGATGCAGGTAGGAGGACAGTAAATAAAAGAAAAAAGGTTGAAAATTTGGGTTTTCTAGTTCAAGGGCATCCAAACCAAAAGAAGAAAAATGCCAGGTAAAGCACGTCGGGTAAGTAGTTTTTGTGGTTGCAAAAATCAAGCTATGTGATCCATTTCATATTTTCAAGTGTTATATTCATTCAGATCATAGTTTGTGGCACTTTCTCATGTTGATCAGATCAGGCAAGGCATCTCTAACTCCCCCTTCTTCTTATTTCCCAAATCACTCACTAACATCACCTTGAGGACTTTGGGATCTGCCCAACCAGTCGAGTTTTCACTCCATCCTGGTTGAAAAACCAAGTTGACATCTGAGTTGGCTTAGTGAAAAGAAGCCACATTTCTTGTATAAAACTTATCTTTACACTATCCTTTTATTTCCTTATGCTTAAGTTTCCATTCTAAAACTTAGCATGCATCCCCTCCTTTGCATTCCAAAACCCTCATATTAACATCTAACCCTATTATCTAGCTCCCTAAATCATTTCCCCTCCCCCTATTCTACGAAAAACTATATAAAAACCCCAAAATATTAAATATCCCACCCTATGGAAACTATAGCCAAATAAATAAAAGTCCAGGAAATACTAGGTCTATTTGGGGCCTTAGTATTAGCCCTTCCACGTTAATCTCCCTTGGGGTTGGTTTAAACCTCTGGTTAAATAAATAACCATACCACACCCCACGCATGCATAACATATGGATTTCATTGATATTTGATTAGTGAATAACCATGACCCCGAGCGTGCATTTAACCCGTAAAACCTAAAGTCTAAAGCCCACCCGCTGCTGCAAATAATCAACGTTTATCATGCGCACTTTTTATTTAAGACCCGCTCATCTTGCCCTCCCGTCCACCGTCGGATCATCCCTCCCAGATCCGACGGCCCTCATGCATATTGGGCACCCTTTCATGACGGCACAATAGTGCCCGATGGTCGACGGTTTCACCGTCGTACACTAGGATAGTTGTCGACTTTCCATTGCATCGGGCTGCCCCTGACACATACCACTCCCATACCAAAAGCAGTCCAATGCAAACTGCTTACTGCCCTCCCCGTTTGCCCCATCACCGTGTGACGATGCCGCCACCTCACCTGCCACTGTGCTGCACCCTACTGCGTCACCCTGCCACGTCACCCTGCTGACGTCATCATCCGTATTGGGTCCCACTACTGACGTCATGTTGACATCACCCACCGTACCACTGACGTCACCCATCGTATCGCTGACATCATCCGCCGAAAGGAAAGCACGCAAGTGCGAAATCGACGCTTCGAAGGCCTAGAATCAAATTCTGAGGTAATTTCTGATGCGCGATTAGCGCTAATCGTGCATCGCTACGGGAAATAGGCCAAAATGGGGAATCTTTATTCTCAACGATTATTTTTTCCCTGAAATGGCAGAAAAGGGGCGATTTAACAATTTTTACCACATCAAAGAAAAGAAGAAGCCCATATTCAATCAAAGAGTATCAGTGAAGCGACAAAGAGTATCAGATCGACCATAAGAAAGCGGTAAAGCCATTTAAGGCTCTCAGACCATAGTTAATGCATAGTAAAGCCACTCAAGAGCAATGAAATAGAGACCAATGCACAGTTATGATGAATGGCCAGCGCATAATAGCAAAAGACAGATAACCTCATTTTTTGAAACAGCTGCCCCCAGCACAGCATTAGATAGATATTTTCATTACTTATAAGACAAGTTAGGTTAACTGCATTTATTTCCTAAAGAAGATCTTCTAGCAGATCTTTGTTGTAGATATGTTTCCTATAAATACAGCCCTGAACAATGTAATAAGGGTTGGTGGTTTGTTTGGTTGATCTCTCATTTTGAGAGCTGCATTGTAAATATTTAGAACTTCTGTAATCAAAGATTGCTGGAATGCTTGCATCTGAACTGGCTGGTTGTGCTTTTAATGGCTGAAGAAATTGGTATGGAATTCTCATGCTTGCTCATGGTTCAATAAGTTTTTCCTCCCTTCGTTTATCAGTTTATACATAGCTATACCAAATATATATCATAATCTAAGTTGCAGGAAAAAAGAATAGACCAGAATTGGTTTTCATGCCCTTTGTGCTCAATTCTTGCAACTTTCCATGTTTTCCTCTGAATCAGTGATGAATATGCATTCTTAATTGCACATGTTTAAGCTATTCCCTTTACATATGAATGTTGTCTAGGAATTCTTCATTGCTCCTAGATATCAGTCATCCACTTTCCCTCTTTGGCTGGATGAGAGATCCTTAATTGCCTCTCATTCCCTAACCTCCATTTCACTCTTGTTCCAGCATAAAATCATTGTGCTATGTGTGGCTATCCTGCTCCATATTCCCTTCTTCTACCAAAGAAAAAACACCTTTCAGTTCACAGTCATGACTCCATGCCCAATGGTTTGAATTTCTTACACTTTGCATGTCAACTATGTATGATTAAGATCAACCATTCCACTAAACCAAATCAAAACCCATGTGCATCATATCTAGCCTAAAATCATCCCTTAAATAAAGTTAAATCCTGAAGAGAGAGCCCTCTCTGACTGTTGGTAGGCTAGGACCTGCAGTCCAAAGATTGGTTTGTGGTTACCTCGGTCGTATTCCCTTGGGAGTCAAAGGGAACAACCTGAGTGATAACATAATGGCGACTCCACGGGGGAGCATCATCTGTTCATTACTGTAAATCCCCATTTTTGATTAGTTTTCCTTTCCAATAATTCCTAAACTTATTTTGAAAAATCACAAAAAATCACAAAATCTCAAAAAAATAAAAATAAAAATATTTTGCTTCTTATTGCATATTAAGTCCTGATCTGTGTGGTGGATAGAGATCAGGCCCTTCAAAGTTGATTTAATTATCCACCTGGTGACTCCACATAATCCTCATAATAAAGACTCCACTGGAGAAATGAACCCAAGAGAAATATATGAGCAGATCAGGCTTTTGACCTGGATTACTATCCAACATGTCATGTTCTTTCTCTTCCAAAAAATTTTGTTGTGTATATTGTATTTTAAAAACGATTTTAAATCAGATTTTCATGACCTGCCTTTTGAAAATATTGTTGAAAGGCCTCCTTGCACATTACAACAACAGCCTTTAAAAGCTGCTGAGAATCATCATATAGCTAAGGAGGAAGCAAATGTCAAAGCCAATCATGCTATCCTTGTTCATGTTGAGCCCATTCAGCCAATCCCTATACATACTCTCGTGCCTCGTAAATTTCCTGACAGATATAAGCCTCTTGTTTTGCCTCTCGTGCTTAATCCTCTGCCCAAAAATCATCCTGACTATCTCCAAATATTTGACGGAGAGAATGGTATTACTGCGCAAAAGCATATCCAAGCCTTTGAAGACTATCTTAATATATTTGAAGTAGAGGATGAGGATGTTAGTATCAAGTTGTTTGCCCTTTCTTTGCAAAGCGAAGTTAGGACTTGGTTTAAAGCATTACCTGAGGCTAGCATCTCTAATCTTCAGCAGTTTTCCAAGCTCTTCCTTGATAGATGGATGATCAAACTTAATTTCCTCTTGCTCATTGAAAAATATAATCAGTTAAAAAGAAATCCAAGTGAATCTGTTCAACAATTTCATGATCGATTCAATCAAGTTTATCATTCTCTGCCTTTGAATATTATACTTCCCCCTGATTTAGATCTAGTGCATTATCCAAGAGATTTTGACCCAGAAATAGAATTCCGTTTAAGAGAAAGGAGCCCCCCCACTATGAAACAAATGCAGGACATGGCAGTGGACATAGAGGCAAATATGAAAATCAGGGAGGAAAACTGCAAAGCAGAGCAAGAAGAAAGACTTCATGGTTGGTTACAAAGGTCAGAGGAAATGATCACAATGAAATTGGAATGTTTAGAGCACCTGAACACATATGCTTTGCAAGAGGAAAGTGATGACATTCATGAACAAACCTACCACAAAAAAGATGATATATTCGTACATCCATACATGATGGAGCAATCCCTTGATATACTATATGAACATAACATCTTCTCTTCTTTCAACTGCTTGCCAAGGTACGATGAGTATGATGATGATGATGAGCCTAATGACCAAATCATCCTTGCAGAGGAGTCAGAACCTCGTTTGGCAGAAAGAAAAATTCAGGGTCAGCAGCCCAAAATCAATCAGCAACATGCCTATCTCAGCTATGCAGTAAAGGAGGAAAGCACATAAAATTTTGATTTCAGTGAAGGAAATTTACCTGTCTATGTCGATTCTTTTCAATTTATTTAGGAGAACTATCATACAGTTAAAAAGCAAATATCAGCAAGTATTGATATTGATCATCTGGAGGAAGCCCAAACCAGTGTTCAAAATACATTGCCTCTAGTTTTGCAGCCCCAAGGAGCCACTAAATATCAGATTGAGGAAAATTCAAGAGTGGCAGTTCATGACCAAGTGATCCAAGTGGATCCCCTGCCTCTTGGTGTTCAGCCATCTGAGGTTTTCAAAGAAGAAGAGAAGCAGCCTGCACAGATCAGTCAAGGGCCAGATGAGCCTACTTGTAACAAATTGCAAATATCAGTTTAGGTTTTATATGATTCATGTGCTAACATCGAGTATGATGAAGTAAAGAGGTTCTCCTCTCCATTAATAGTCTGTGTGCCCCAATATCAACATGTGGATGATATCTCTATTCCAAGGCATGATAGTGATCCCAAACTTTTGTACAGTTCTTTAATTCAGTCCGGCAATAATGTATATATGCTGCAGGACCCTTTTGTACAGTTTCTTGTTTCAGTAAAGGAGGTCAGCAGTTTCCTGGTCTTCTCAAAGATTAACAAAGGCATATCAGATTTCAAGATCTCAGTTTCTTTCACCAGCAAACACAAGCAACAAAGCTTGTTCATGCTTATAAAACTTAAGTGGCTGCACTGGTTATTTCATTTCACCTAAACAACAAAGTAAGTGCTCGTTAGAGTAGGTAGGTAGGATTTCATATTTCTGTTTGGACAGCAAGCTTGTTGCAGTTGAATCCCGAAGTGAAGGCCATAAGCTCTTCAAGGTTTGTTGTCATGTTCATAAATAAAGCAGCCAGTAAAGGGAAGTTTTTAGAGTACAACAACAACTAAAGACCAAGGTATTTTGACCTGTTGTTCTTGGCCTTTCACAAGGAAAGGCCATCCCCAAATGGAGCCATTGTTAGCCTCCTTCTCATAGCAGGTATTCATGTTTCATGACTGACATGTTTACATACTAAATATGTCATACTCTGCAGGCTGCAATGTTCCATATTTGATACTCAGGCCAAAGAAGTGTCCATGAGAGTCTGCCAGCCTAAGTGCCTCTGTTGTATTCAAATTTTGAGGAGTTATTCCATTTTTGAAGAATTTTCAGTTAAAGGGAGGTCCAAATAGCTTAATCTTGGTCTCCCTAGGTTTCAATTTCCTGTTGTAGAATATAGAGAATCATTGTCTGTCCAAACAACTTAATCTGGGCAGATTCTTAGATAGGTAGAGAAGCAAGGGTGCTCAATAGTCTAATCTGAGCCCCTGGATGGAATAAGTGTAAATGTAGGTAGGAGGAAAGTAAATAAAAGAAAAAAGGTTGAAAAGTTGGGTTTGCTAGTTCAAGGGCACCCAAACGAAAAGAAGAAAAAATGCCAGGTAAAGCATGTCGGGTAAGTAGTTTTTGTGGTTGCAGAATTCAAGCTATGTGATCCATTTCATATTTTCAAGTGTTATATTCATTCAGATCACAGTTTGTGGCACTTTCGCATGTTGATCAGATCAAGAAAGGAATCTCTAACTCCCCCTTCTTCTTATTTCCCAGATCACTCACTAACATCCCCTTGAGGACTTTGGGATCCGCCCAACCAGTCCAGTTTTCACTCCATCCTGGCTGAAAAACCAAGTTGACATTTGAGTTGGCTTAGTGAAAATAAGCCACATTTCTTGTGTAAAACTTATCTTTACACTATTCTTTTATTTCCTTATGCTTAAGTTTCCATTCTAAAACTTAGCATGCATCCCCTCCTTTGCATTCCAAAACCCTCATATTAACATCTAACCCTATTATCTAGCTCCCTAAATCATTTCCCCTTCCCCTATTCTACGAAAAACTATATAAAAACCCCAAAATATTAAATATCCCACCCTATGGCAACTATAGCCAAATAAATAAAAGTCCGGGAAATACTAGGTCTATTTGGGGCCTTAGTATTAGCCCTTCCATGTTCATTTCCCTTGGGGTTGGTTTAAACCTCTGGTTAAATAAATAACCATACCACACCACGCGCATGCATAACATATGAATTTCATTGATATTTGATCAATGAATAACCATGACTCCGAGCGTGCATTTAACCCGTAAAACCTAAAGTCTAAAACCCACCCCCCGCTGCGAATAATCAACATTTATCGCGTGCACTTTTTATTTAAGACCCGCTCATCTTGCCCTCCCGTCCACCATCGGATCGTCCCTCCCAGATCCGATGGCCCTCATGCATATCGGGCGCCCTTTCATGACAACACAATAGTGCATGATGGTCGATGGTTTCACCGTCATACACCAGGACAGTTGTTGTCTTTTCATTGCATCGGGCTGCCCCTGACACATACCGCTCCCGTACCAAAAGAGGTCCGACACAAACCACTTACTTCCCTCCCCTGTTGCCCCGTCACCGCGTGACGATGCCGCCACCTCACCTGCCACTGTGTTGCACCTTGCTGTGTCACCCTGCCACATCACCCTATTGACGTCATCACCCGTACTGGGTCCCACTACTGACGTCACCCGCCGTACCGTTGATGTCACCCGTCGTACCGCTGACGTCATCCACTGAAAGGAAAGTGCACAAGTGCGAAATCGACGCTTCGGAGGCCCGAAATCAAATTCTGAGGTAGTTTTCGATGCGCGATTAGCGCTAATCACGCATCGCTACGGGAAATAGGCTGAAATTGGGAATCTTTATTCTCAATGATTATTTTTGCCTCGAAAGGGTAGAAAAGGGGCGATTTAACAGTTTTTACCACATCAGAGAAAATAAGAAGCCCAGATTCAATCAAAGAGTATCAGTGAAGCAGCAAAGAGTATCAGATCAACCATAAGAAAGCGGTGAAGCCATTTAAGGCTCTTAGACCACAGTTAATGCATAGTAAAGCCACTCAAGAGTAGCGGAATAGAGACCAATGCGCAGTTATGATGAATGGCCAGCGCATAACAGCAAAAGACAGATAGCCTCATTTTTTGAAACAGCTGCCCCCAACGCAGCATTAGATAGATATTTTCATTACTTATAAGACAAGTTAGGTTAACTGCATTTATTTCCTAAAAAAGATCTTCTAGCAGATCTTTGTTGTAGATATTTTGCCTATAAATACAACCCTGAACAATGTAATAAGGGTTGGTGGGTTGTTTGGTTGATCTCTCATTTTGAGAGCTGCATTGTAAATATTTAGAACTTCTGTAATCAAAGATTGTTGGAATTCTTGCATCTGAACTGGCTGGTTGTGCTTTTAATGGCTGAAGAAATTGGTATAGAATTATCGTGCTTGCTCATGGTTCAATAAGTTTTTCCTCCCTTCGTTTATCAGTTTATACATAGTTGTACCAAATATATATCATAAGTTGCAAGAAAAAAAAATAGACCAGAATTGGTTTTCATGCCCTCTGTGCTCAATTCTTGCAACTTTCCATGTTTTCCTCTGAGTTAGTGATGAATATGCATTCTTAATTGCGCATGTTTAAGCTATTCCCTTCACATATGAATTTTGTCTCGGAATTCTTCATTGCTCCTAGATATCATTCATCCACTTTCCCTCTTTGGCTAGATGAGAGATCCTTAATTGTCTCTCATTCCCTAACCTCCATTTCACTCTTGTTCCAGCATATTGTGCTATGTGTGGCTATCCTGCTCCACATTCCCTTCTTCTACCAAATAAAAAACACCCTTCAGTTCATAGTCATGACTCCATGCCCAATGGTTTGAACTTCTTACACTTTGCATGTCAACTCTGTTTGATTAAGATCAACCATCCCACTAAACCAAATCAAAACCCATGTGCATCATATCTAGCCTAAAATCATCCCTTAAACAAAGTTAAATCCTGAAGAGAGAGCCCTCTCTAACTGTTGGTAAGCTAGGACCTGCAGTCCAAAGATTTGTTTGTGGTTACCTCGGCCGTATTCCCTTGGGAGTCAAAGGGAACAACCTGAGTGATAACAAGTTTGAGGAGATTTTAAGTTGTAAATTCAAATTGTGGAGAATATGCCGTGAATGAAGAGATTTTAGAGATAATTGAGTAATCTTAGGAAGAGTGAGCATTTGAGGGATTTACAAGATTTAATTAGGATTTGTTTCATAAAAGAGTGGAGTTGAGTAGATACTTTGAGAGAGAGTGAGAGATTGTTGGATTTGAACTAAATTGGTTCATGAATTCATATTTGTATAAATTGTGATCTTTTGAATATGTAAAGGTTAGCCAGAGGACGGCAAGAGGGAAAGGTTTAAAGAGTGTTAGAACAGAGTTAGACAGTGTTAAAGAAAGCTAGTAGTGGATAGGGTTAGATCAACACACGAGATGTTTGTATATTATGTAAATACTGTTATGAATGAAGGAGTTGTTATGGGAGAAATCTGTTTCTGTGTGATTTGATTTTATATGGTGTGGTTTCATTGATTAAATTAAGTTGTAGGCTGA
Source organism: Pinus taeda (assembly GCA_000404065.3). Taxonomy (NCBI): domain Eukaryota; kingdom Viridiplantae; phylum Streptophyta; class Pinopsida; order Pinales; family Pinaceae; genus Pinus; species Pinus taeda. Next base: position 176,288 of record APFE030465925.1, read on the forward strand.
ATCCTTTGTGTAATTACACTAAACCATAAGTAACTAAATATGTTATAAGGTCATAAACATATAAATTAGAAATGGATTAAATGCAGCGAAAGCATTCAATTTTGGCGGAACGAAGAAACCCGTACAAATTAGCGCTAAGTCCAGAAGAAGCTCATAACCATCCAATCAAGTAAATCTGTTAGATCTATGGTTATCGCCTGCCAAGATGCATGGGTGTTAAACCAAATGGAAAGGTAGTTTATGTAGGTAGATGCGTGCCTTCAATACCATAAGCGGTATTTGAAAACCAAACGCGATATTTTATTAAACTAGGTTAACAACCCAGTTAACATTGACCATCCATCCAAAGAAGGCAGATCCGACGGATATTGCGTGCTAAGCCAGTGCAAAGGAATCTTTGAAAAACAAAACCGATGAGTTATCAACTTTAGTTTAATGAAGTTGAGGTTTGGAGTGATCGGAGTTGTTCGTTGTGAAGGAGGCTATATGACGATGATCACATGGGTAAAGTGCACGCAGATTAATTTCCATTCCGGACCTGAGAAAGTTATGTGTTGCGGTTTTATTTCTTTCCAATTCCGTGGGTATTGAAGTCTTGGTCATATTTCGAGTAAATCAAGAAATTCTACTATTTTAGTAGAATAGTGTAATTGAAGGTATCACGATATTTTGACTTTGTTTTGGGCGCTGATAAAGAGTTCGAGGTTTTTTAAGTTAAGTTAAATGGAGATTTAATTAAATTTAAGTCTGAATAATGTAAAGGGTGTAGTTTTAATTCACGAAAGAAGGATATGTGGGCCAAAACACATAGGTCCATGAGGGAATTTTGAAAACATGTAGTTTGGTTGCATCAATTGTCCTCGACAGTCTGAAGTTAATTGTTTTCTCAAAGGGAACCCAATTTTCCTCAAAGAGCCATTTCCATCTCAACAGACTCAAATGGTAGACCAACCTCAATCATCTGCTTCCTCAGGATCTCAAGTGTTCATGATGAGTACACCTATTAATGTGGCTATTAGATCAAAAGATTACCAAAATCCTACTCTGACAATTGGGAAAGCGAAAGAGGCCACCCCTTATTCTTTTGCCTCGAGTGTTGGACCTCTTCATATTGAGCACCCTAACCCTGATTCCACTCTTTGGCCTCCCTGTTGAGGTGTGATAAGGAAATCCTTGTATAATCCCAATGCTTGAGCTGCTCAGCAATATAATATTTTTGATGATTTTGCACAAACGTCGTCATCTATGTCAACTCTCGAGGTGCTCCAAACCTATCTGTATCAGCAGAAATATTTGCTGTCAACTATTGGGGGTATTGATCATACCAACTCAAATTTGATATGTTTTGATCTAGAAAACCACGTTCTGTGCATGCCTCATCAGATTTCCTTTCTCATTCAAGTAATCATTAATGAGAAAACTATTCACAGGACTGCCATCGATGAAGGTGCTTCTACCTGCATCATGTCAATTGCCTACTGGAAGGCCAGTAGTTCCTCTACTTTGAGCGAATCCCCAAACACTTTGGAAGATTTTGACGGGCATGATTCACGACCCTTTGGTGTCTTACCTAACATTGCCATTACTTTGGAGGGAAATACAATACAAGTCGAAGTATATATTGTTGACACTAATCTCAATTATAATCTTCTACTCAGATGGAGCTGGACCCATGCCATGCATGGTATAGCCTCCTCCCTATTCCATGTGATTCATTTTCCCCATCAAGGTAAGATCGTCAATGTCGACCAACTATCGTTCTTTGCCTCTTCCTCCTTAGATGGAAATGTTTCGTATCTTAAGCACACTAGTGCTCCTTATGGGAGCGTGGGGCCAGGTCATTTCAAAGATTCTACCTTGATGGGAATTTTTCCGCTCCCACAGCCTCATGTTGCCTCCATTAACATGATCTCAGTCCAATCTAATCCTTGGGTCATACCTTCACCAGATCTTGTTGATACGTGGGGCAAGGTTATGCCACTTAGTCCTGCCAAAATCAATTATGTGGAGATTCTTTCAGCCTCAAGTTTTGTATCCTTTGATTCTCCTGTTTCAAGGAATTATCTTGATACATATTCTCAATCACCATGGCTTGGTGCTTCGAAATCTCCTGATCCCATAGTCGAGACTTTTCTTGCTGACGAAAGTATCATGGAAGTAATGTCTCTCGAGGAACCAACTTGGAACGATGCTCATTATCGTTCCTCGTTCTTGCCTCGCCCGACAGTCATGTTTACTAATCTTGAAGAGTTCTCTTCTCAACTCCCTTCCCTCCTACTTCTGGCACCAATCTTGACTCATGAAGTATTTTCGAAAGGAAACTTGGGTAATACTACCCAAATGATGCCAATTGATATTTCTATCAATCCTGGTATTGTTGAACATGTCCATATCGAGGTAAATGTTTCTCCAGATGAGATGAAGACCTATACTTGCTTGTTTCAAGAATTTTGTGATGTGTTTGTGTGTTCATATGAAGAAATGTCTAACATTGATCCTAGCATTGTGAGTGCATGAAATACCAACTTATCCTCACCTGAAGCCTGTTCGCTAATGGGTCCGCCCAACGCACCCTAGGAAAGCCACTGTTATCAAGGGTGAAGTTGAAAAACTTCTCAAAGCTAGATTTATCTATTTGATCCCTCTTACATATTGGGTGTCAAATATTGTCCCGGTGACAAAAAAACAAGGCATGATCTACATTTGCATTGATTACTGTGATCTCAATCATGTCTGTCCTAAGGATAACTACCCTACTCCCTTCATTGATTAGATCAGTGATGAATGTGCTAGGAGCAAAATTTTTTCCTTTATGGACTATTTTTTTGGTTACAACTAGATTAACATTGCACCAGATGATCAAGAAAAGACAACTTTTATCTGTCCATGGGGTACATTCTCGTACAAAAAACTCCCTTTCATCCTCAAATATGGTGGGGCTACATTTCAGCGGACGATGTCTTACGCATTTCATGATATTATTAGCATCATTCAGACTTTCTTGGATGACCTTCTTGCTTATTCTCAGAAGAACTAAGATCACCTCGACCATCTTCGAAAGATTTTTCTTTGATGTAGACACTACAACATTCGGTTAAACCCATATAAATGTGTTTTCCATGTAGAATCTGGACAACTCCTTGACTTTATCATTTCCAAGGATGACATTTGCCTTGATCTGCTTAAAGTTGAGGCCATTGTAAATTTACCTGCTCCATCTTCATTGCACGAACTCCAGAGCCTATAAGGAAAGGAAAATTTCCTCTATCGTTTCATACCTAATTATTTTGGGCTAGCTACAGGATTTACCCAGTTGCTTAAACAAGGAATACCCTTTGTCTAGGATGAGGATGCCCAAAAGTCTTTTGATGACCTCAAAGCTATCCTGGTAAATGCTCATTTGTTGCATCCCCCAGATTGTCATCATGATTACTTCCTTTACCTAGTTGCAACCCCTAGCGAACATGTTATCTACTACTTTAATCGTAATATCCTTGACACCAAAACACGCTATGACCATGTCAAGAAGTTGGCTTTGGCTACCATATAGGTTGTTCAACACTTTCAACACTACATCCTCTTACGCACTACTATTGTGATTTCTTACTGCAACCCCATGACCTGCATCCTGACTCGTCAGTTACTAGGGGGCAAGTATTCTAGATGGATCGTCATCCTAGAAGAATTCAATTTGGTTTTTACCATTTCCAAATCTAGGAAGTCACTATTTTTGGCCGAGTTGATTTGTTCCCTTCCTTCTACGTCTCTCCCCACTGGTGCAGATGAATAACTTCTGGGCGAGACTCTTTTCCTGATCAACACCCTCGATCCATGGTATAGTGATATCATCGTGTATATCTAGATGTCCATGTTTTAGTTTGTGTTGACTAAGGATGATCACCGAAATATTCGGCATCACTCCCAACCCTATTGTATTATTGACGATACTTTATATCGTGTTGGTGTCGATTCAATTCTTCACTGATGCCTTACTCCCGAAGAGGCTGAGAGAGTTCTCAATGACTACCATTCCAGGGCATGTGGTGGTCATATGTCTGGCTATGCTATTTCTCAAAAAAATCCTTCGCGCTGGTTAGTTCTTACCGTCTATTTTCAAGGATTGCATCCTTGTTGTTCATAAGTGCCATGAATTCCAAATTTACCAATGCAAGATGTGCGCCCCACCCACTCACCTACACCCTGTCATTACCATTGGTCCTTTTCCAAATTTGCCATTGACTATATGACATGTAACCCTCGTTCGGCCAGGGGGCATGGTTATATTATCATTGTTGTGGATTATTTCACCAAATGGGTCGAAGTGATGCCTACATACTCTGTAGATGGTAAAATTATGACTCAATTTCTTTTCAATCACATTATTTCTAGGTTCAATGTACCTCAAGCCATTGTCACAAACCATGGCTCCCATTTTCGAGATTACATGTTGGCGGAGTTGACCTCTACGTTGGGTTTACACCATGATGTCTCAACCCCTTATTACCCTCATACCAACAATCAAGTTGAAGCTGTAAACAAAGTTTTGGTTACAATGCTTCAGCGTTCTATTGGGATGCACAAGTCAAATTGGCATTTGACGCTCTTCTCAACTTTGTGGGCTTACCAAACCTCAACTAAGGATGCAACTAGTTTCACACCATTTCAGCTTGTCTACAGTCTGGAAGCAGTGTTACCAATTGAATGCAAAATTCCTTCACTCAGGCTAGCTATCGAACTTCTCCCCAAAACATCACCTCAGGAAGAACACCTCTTATATTTAGAATGGTTGGATGAGACTCATCGTCTCGCTTCTTTAGTCATCGAAGCACAAAAGAAGCGATTCAAGTCCCATTTCGATTGGTCAGTGTCCCCACATGCATTCTCTTAGGGTGATTTGGTTTTACTATACGATCAAGCTAATGATAAGCTAAGGGCATGAAATTTCAAGCCCATGTGGCATGGACCCTACATTGTAAAATGCATTTTGCAAAAAGGGGCCTATGAGCTTATTGATTATGAAGGTAATCCCTTGGACAAGCCCTGAAATGGGCTTTATCTCAAAAGTACTATGCTTAGGTAATCTTGCATGGTTACTTGTGTACATTAGTGTGTCATTCATTTTTTTGTAGTATGGTTTGGTGTGTTAGTTTTCAAACAACTTTATTGTTTACTATGTTTTTCCCTACTTTGTAGATGTTTGTGACTCCTCACATTGGTTTCGCTGATGGTGCTTTCCATAGTATCCAGAATCTATCCTCCATGGCATGGGCTATTTATGACCCTCACAGTGAGTTGATTGATCTTCAAGGTATTTGTTTAGGTCGCACAACTAATAACATTGTTGAATATAACACAGTCATTGAACTATTGTCAAAAGCCATTGCTCTTGACATTCAGGAGTTGGTTGTCAACCTCGATTCACAACTTGTTGTCCTTCAACTGAATGGGAAATATTCCATCAGAAACCCTAAGATATTGAGAATGTTTCTACGTATTCGTCTAATGGAAAGGCATTTTGATTACATTACATATCATCATATTCCTAGATGCATGAATACATTGACAGATGCATTAGCAAATTATGTGTTGGATGACATTTACAAAACATGTGAAAAGACAAAACAAATAATTTGTATCATAGTAAGAAATAAAATACAACATATATATATGGTGATAATGTTTGATACATCAAAACCAAAAAAAATAATATGTGTTAAAATAACATTGGCGGCTCGTAGGCCTCATATATCCGTGGAAAATAGGCCTCAAAAATGAAAAATGTTGGTCCTAGGAACTAATTAGCATGGTCGTCATGGTAGCATGAAACGGCTCGTGCAACACAAGTCAGCAATCGACAAATCTGATCTGATACTCCCACCGTGTGCCTTTGGTACTGGCGAGGAATGTCTCCCACCCGAGCATACTCTAGGATACCACGAGTCAACCCCTCAAGGTTCCTCATGATCTCTTCCTCGTTGTCACTCCCCTCCTGATAAGGAGCGACATCAAACTAGCGGGCGATGTGCCTGGCTATTGGGGACATCCCTGTAGGAAGCTCTGGTCCAACATCTACATTGACAAAACGAAATTTTATAAACACATATATATCAAAAACAATTAAGAAAATCATAAAATTGAAAAACTTGATTTTATACCTTCATCGTCAAAATCCTCTCCATCTAGGAGTGGCATGTCTAGATCTCCATAGAAGTTGGTGCCACTATATTGTCAATCCTCCATGATGATTAGTTTTCATCATAGCCATGAAAAGAAGGTGGGCTTGTAAGTCATATGCTAGCCCCCAGTGATCCTAGGCATTAAAAAACTCTAACACGCCATCCATGGGTCTTGTGGCATTGAAGGATCTACCTCAGTCAGTTAGTACTAGAACAACGACACCCGTTCCAAGAAAAAGGTCACTAGCATGGATTAAAAGAAAAATTGCTTCAGATTCCCTATCTTAGCTTTTGTCAGCTGGTGTTTTATCTCGATCTTCATGGCTTCTACCCAATTGAAGATCGTCGGTTATATACAGTCAATGACATATAGAAATTTCAAATTGTTAGTCTCATGCACTGCTTGGGACCCCACCACTCTATTGATAGTCAACAATAGCACTCTTAGTGTCAGATCTCACATGGTGGGAATCTCAATCTTGATGTTCTTGGACTTGAGGGCTTTAGGGCAATGCTCGGCAAGAAGCATGCATATGCTTGCCCCAATTAGTCGTGACACATATAGTTTTACTGGTTCCCCTTTCTGGGAAAGTCTTATGATGAAATATATGTCTGAAGTTTGTAACTCCAGCTCCTTGTTGTGGAGGTAAATCCCCTATGCGGGCAGAGGCGATCCCACTAGCCTAAATGGGGTCTAGCAACAATCAAACAACGCTAACACGCAGGTTCCTAATTGCAAATTAAAGACCGATGATGAGGGCATACCTTGAATCCAACTCTAGTATTTGTAGAAGAAGAGTCGCTCCCATTCTTTCGCTCCAGCTGGTCACAATCCCCACGATCCTCGTGAACAGACACCTACACATGCAAAGAATGACACAAATACAAGCATAAAATCCAAGAGATGCAACTATATATCAGTCAGAAAGGATATAAATCAAACATCACTATAAAGACAATAAGAGTGGAACCATAATGATAGTCATCTATTATTATTGATAAACAAAGAAGAATACAACCATAGTTCTGATGTCAAATCCTCCTTTGGTTGGGTGATCAGCAACACATGCCTTTCAAAGCTTGTTGGGAATGGGGAACAAGCCTCTCTCTCCTTGGTTACTTGGACAAGGATCTCCTCATTTAAGATTTAGCCTTATGGGGATGAAGAAGGCCTCTTCTAGCATGAGCTTACCAATTCTTAGACTTTGGGACTTAGAATTTGGAGTTTGTAGAGTAGAATTACTAACTAGCTTGTCAAAGGCAAAAGGATAAGCTTATATAGAGAAAGGAGAAGGAGTTAGGATCATCCACAAGATTCATGGGATTCACCTTATCATTAGGAAGCTTCCATGAGAGGTGGACAACTACTTCCCTTCTATGGAGATTCGAAGCCCAACTAAACTAACTCAAGCTGGAATCAGTTCATGAATAGGTTAGGAAGAACCTTCGCAAATTGGTTTGTTAAAAACTTTACCCAACTGGGTTGGCACGAGTGCAACTTTGAGACAGAGCACCAACTGGCGCTCCCTCTTTGGAGAATTTCCCCCATTGGCACGAGTGATACACTGTGGAACAGCGCCAACGGAAAAGGGCTATTTTTATGGGTATTTTGCAGAAGGTGCCTTCAAGGCATATGAAGTACATACTCAAGGGGATACAATGCAAGTGTTTTCAGGTTATGTCACTTCTCACAGGTCCCAGAATAAGTCCTCTAATGTGCGGGAGAAGGGGTAACAGGGAGGGTGACAAATTACTGTGTAACAGATGACGGTGGCAAATTACTGTGTAACACTAGGTTCAGAGGTGATATAGCCAAACAAATACCGGTACTGTTGGCCCTTTCGGCGACAGTCTGTAGAGAGCAAATTGTGGTCTCTCCTAAAGTAGTATGGGAGGGTGCTAGAACCAGGTTTTCACACCCTAGAGATGTCTGATGACTTTCGGTGGTCCGTGGTTTGACCCTGCATGCACGTCGCTACGTGCACCTATCAGTACTTCACAGCCTATGATGTTGCCTTCACGTAGCCCTACTCGGGGCCCAATCCATATTATTACCCAATTCCTTACTTTTAACCCGATATTAGTCGATCACTTAGCTTATCAGTATGTGTCTAGTTATATTTAACAGTGTTCAGCATTCATATAATTGTGCATGATAAATAAAAGAATATATTTAAATAGGAAATAGCAGAAGAATAGATACATAAGATTTGGAATCAAACTTCTCTTTATTATTCTTCTCCTTGGTTACCAACTCGACTCCACCCTACGCACTCAGCTGCAGGGATCTACACACTCAGCTGTAGAGCCTCTTCCTACTCCTATGACCCAAAGCACTTAGAACTCTACTCTATGCTTCTTATCTTCTAGACTCCATTTGTTTTTCCATGTATCTCTAATTATCCTTACAATTTAGAGCCTCACTCTATTTATACAATATAATGGTCCATGGACCATGGGTAGGCTGACACTACATTCAAAACTTAGGGCAGACAACTCTATGACTCTAACATACAATTTGTGCTCCATGCCCATAATTCACAGAGTCTTTACAACAATAATACTCAAAACTTGGGCTTTGAGCCCCAAAACATGTTGTGGGGGGGATTCCATGTCCAACAGGAACCATTTGTTGGTTTGTTGGGGCTTGACCTAGGTTTAGAGTTAATTACCCAAACAAATCCATGTACTAATGACCATTTTGGTAATAGTCCACAGAGCACGGACTGAGGTCTCACCCGAGGTAGTATGGGGAGGTGATGGAACCATATTTTCGCACACTTGAGATGTCAGAGAGTTTGATTTGGTCCAACTGTGAGTCCCTTCATGTAGGTTACTTCATGCACTTCGCTGGCCTTCACACCCTGAAACTTTTACCTTCTCACAACCCTAACTAGACGCTGTGGGACTTTTGCGCTGCTGGAGTAGCGATTTGCACTATTCCCCTAAGTCACTCCTGCAATCTTACTTATATTCTTATAAAATTTAGTTGTCTTTGCTTAAAAGGATGTCATATATTATATTTACTCATTTAGCACATTCATATGAGTTCGCGCAGTAAACAAACAGTAAACTTTCTATTCATACCCAATAACACATAAACAAGAAAAAATACACAAAAAAATGGTAAAACTTCTTTTTAATTAATTCTTCCCATGGTTACAGACTCGACCTACCCTGTACACTCAGCTGCAGGGGTCCGTGCACTTAGTTGTGGACTACTAGGCCTCTGCGCACTCAACTACAGAGCCTTCTCCTACTTTACAACCCAAAGACATGAATTACACTTTGAATCAATTAATTCATAAGATTCATCTTGCTTAGCATTCATATTCTTTTACACTTATAGCCTCACTCTATTTATACAATCCCATGGTCTGTAGACCATGGGCATATCTTTCAAGCAAAATTTACATTACAAAAACAAGGGAGGACAACCCTGTGACTCTATTATGACTTCGTGCTTTGCGCCCACAAATCGTGGAGTCTTTACAACGGGATTTAAGCCCCAAAAAATTCCTTGGGGGGATTCCACACCCAACAAAAATAATGAAATCTCAAACAAGACAAATAGAAGGATTGGGTCCCCAGTATGGTTGGAAATTTGTGGTGAAGTAAAATTATGAGTGCGGACACAAACAATTCCTCTAGCCCAATAATGGGTCTAGCCACAACTGATACATTCTATGGAATATTTCATTAGGTTTGAACTAATTAAAATGGCCTATCTCTTAGTACACTTATCCCATTTGATGATGCCCTTGCTTGCTCGCTCCATCTATCTCTTGGTTCCTTCTTCAAACACCTGCACAAGTAAACAATAGTGAACAACAACCATGATAATAGACCAAGTGTAGCTCAAACTACTTAACAAGTTAAGAAATATTAATCCATGAACATGTAAGATGACACATCATATATGAAATCAATTGATATTTAATATATATTGAATCAATAAGCGATTACAACCATTGTCTTGACGTAGTCCTTCTCCTCTGAAAAAACTAGGTTCCCACATGCTTCTACTAGCATTCCATGATGGCCTCATAAATAATAGTTTTAAGGATATTCCCTTTAGGCTTCACACTAAACCAAATTCACACTTATCCCTCACACAACTAGAGAGCTACAACTATGAATAGCTTGTTGTTTACTCCAAACTTAATTAGCACTAGCATGCCAACATTAACACTAGCTTGTGCTTAGGAAAAAGGGAGCTTTATATAACATGAATGGATTGGATATGGATCCTCTTCTCATGGGAGAAGGTCTTATCTCTTGAATTAGTTCCATCATTATAGGAGAAATGAGCCCAAACTGACATCCTCGACCCAATCTGGCCAAACCATTTACCAGACTTCCATTACAAAGTTTCTAGAGCTAGAAGCTTCAGTTTGTTATTTAAAAAACTCTCCATAAGAGGACTGATGTGATTGGAACAAAGCTCACTCACTCTGGTCGGCACTAGGTATAGTGTTAATTCCTAAATATCAGTGTGAGGAGGATAAGGGTCATTAGCATCGGTCTTGCGATCTAAGAAAAATAGAAGATTTCGGGAAAATGGTGCAAAAGGGAATTGTTCTGCTCATGAAGAGGGACACAATGGGAGTCTCTTCATGAAGGGAAAGAATGTATGGTTCACTGTAGAGGTCCTCAAAGATCAAAGAACAAGGAGTACAAGGACAATGACAAAATGCTATGTAACTGCTAGCCTCTCGGCCTCAATGCAGTTTCCCCTGTCAGCAGTTCCTAGCAGTGCACTGTCAGGTCCCTCCAGGAATTGTGCAATTTATAATATTAATGACTAAGAAGTCAACTTCCATTTCCCTCTAGGAATTATTTTTTTTTGGTTGCGAGTGACCCTTGCAGCCAACTATCAGTTCCCTCTCAGAATTATGCAATTTTGGCTTCCAGTCTCTCGAAAGTTCCTCATAAAACTACACAATCCCTACCTGCTAACCCTCCTTACAGCCCGGTCTATCCTATTATAGACATATTTGGGCACTGCAACCCCAATCATATATTTTGATAAACCAAGGGCTCTTTAATCCCTAAAAGTGTTGGTTCATACCCTAAACGATCATGGTCAACTGATTACATCATTTCCCAGAAGTTCCACTAGAAAAACTACTCAGAACTAGCCAAAAATAGACCATACTGACTGCTCCATGTTCAAGGTGTGATGCATACTGGCTACTACACTAGCCAAGTGTGACGCATACTGGCTACTACACTAGCCAAGTGTGATGCATACTGAAAGAGCCTTCTGTAGGGTGCGATGAGCGAGAACATACAAATGGCAGAGATAGTTTGCTAAGTGGATGCTCATGGAATCTTCTAGAAACTTCTCCTATGACACTTACCTCTCTGAATTACCCAGGGATGGGTAAGAGATCAAAGAAATCTCCAAATGGAACCAAGAACTATCAGTAAAATGACACTAATCAAAAACCCAGAGCTGACTCACCCTCTTATAAGACATCTATATATGGATCCCTTATCTCATAAATCTAAAGGTGGGAATTTTGTAATTTGTAAGGAAGTGTTGTTGGTTTCTCTTTGAGACATTGTATTGTTGGGTGATCTTTCTTTTCATGAGGTGAAGAGGGCTTTCATGTTGGGAGGATGATGCTGGATTAGACACTTGGGTTGTAATCCTCTCTTCTACTATCAATAAATTTATTTGAGTTTTCCTCCATATACTTGTGTATTTGTGAATCTTGCTATTTGTGAATGCAATTATATGGTTAATGTATTTTTGATCTTGCATTGTTTATGGTATTATAGATCTCTATGCTTTGATGGTGTTTTGTTGCTTTGCCTCTACAAGTATTATCTAAAGCGGGACAAGTAGGAGAGGCATGACAAGCTCTGTCAAGGGAGAGAGGAAACAAACAAGAAGCCAAGCGAAAGATTTAGGTTGGTACTCTTTGCTTCTCTCTAATATATCAAACATAAATGAAATCAAAAGTTACTTTCATTGTTTGCTTCTAAGATAGCTACCCATCTTAGTGGGACTAGCAGATCGAAAAGACACTATTTTTCCTAGAAAAAAAATAGAGACTCCAGTAGGGAATGATTAGTTTGTTTGTTTGTTATTGTTGTTTGCTTTATAAACTACAGACATAGCCTGAAGTTAAGCTAGCTAGCCTTCGAACTACACTTGCTATGCAAGTGCAAAGTAGATCAACGCTGCTTCAATCAATCTTTGAGTTAGTTTATGAACTAAACATCTGACCTACAAATGTCCTAAGTGCCCTAGTGGTAGCTCAATAACCTCCTAAGATCATCCCCCTATACTTTGTTTTTATTGTCTATCATAGCTTAGTTGAATTAACTGAACTTAGCTGCAAATTTTAAGCACAAACCAAACTCAATTTCATTCCCTGGTCCATCGCACTGTCTGTAACTTGCAGCCTATATACATTGCACCTCCCATATGTTGCAGGTGAGATGCATCCATATTTCCCTTAAGGACATGTGCGCTGATTGAATGATACTGCTTTTCCTCCTAGGAAATTGGTTTTGTCTCCTTGTTTTCAACTCTATTCAGTAGTTTTGCTACTTATGATCAGTATATCTTTGTTGAATCCTTCTTCCTATAGACTATTTAGTGTCCATTGATAAGGAATTGTGAATGTTTTTATTTATTTTCATCATTTACAATCCTCTTTTGTCAAGAGTAGCTTAATCGAACTGTCGTCTTTTGATTCAAAAGTGTCGTAACTGTAGTTTTGAATCAAGAAGAAGAGCGTCAAAAAGTCTTCCTCTTCTAGATAGTTGATTGTACTTTTGTTATTGTATTTGATTTGAATTGTCAATATTTGAAGTTTCGAAAGTAGTTTTCCATTCGAAATCAAAAGTGTCATTTTAGTCTTCCTTCCATTTTGAAAAGAAATTGCTGAAGTGTTGCTTTGAAGAAAATATTTTAGATCTATACTTATTTTTCGCTTTTAGCATTCTCACATTAAGGAAAAAGAAAAAAAAATACATGCATGTGAATTTGCATTTAGACTGCATGCAGAATGATTTAGGACAAGTGCATTTAGTGTTCTCTCTGCTCTCTGTTGAAAGAATCATACTTTTCTTTCCTTAGTAGCTAGGATTTTCATTGCTAAAATAAAACAAATCACTGTTTATCATTTTAGATTGCATATTTAGGAATTTTACATCTACATCATGTGGAGAACCTTGAAAGATAAACTTCTAAGAAATATCAACTCTAAAATAAACCTCAGTGAACAAAAAAACGCTTTGGAACCTAACGCAACACATATAGAAGTCTAGGCTAGAGACATGTTTCGACGTCGTAAAACCTGGTAACTATCATTTTCATGGAAGGTTGGGTGATTCCTCCTCTTTGATATGACAAGTGCTAGTATAGACTTGTGCTCCCCATATCATCGAGTATATATTGGGAGACCGCAATAGGCTGATAACCTTTATCCTTAGGAAGCCAAGTCTGCTGCAGTATCGATCGCAATGCACTGAACACAACATTCGGGAAGATTGACTACCATACATAAAGTCCTTGGTCATTTCTCTTTAATTTACCACCAAGGTGTATATAGCAATTTTGCGATTGGTTTGGTAATCCCACTATCTAGATTTCCAGAGTAGTCACTTTCGTTCCCTTTCGACTCCCTAAAAGAAAAGGTCCATATGAGCACTTGTCACTTTAGGCTCATTAAAAATCGAAGGCGACTAGTGTCACCTTTAGCTTTTTCTCGATTCTTAAAAATTGAAAAATCAAGTTATGTCAAAGCGTCATAAAATTTATTTAGTTCGGAATAAATTTTTCCTTTTAATTTTTGAGTTGATCAAGTAATCTGCAATCGTGGAAGAAAGTCAATCAAAACCCTATCATTTGCAGAGACTAGCGAGTCAACTATCTTTGACTCTGGAAAACAACCATTCTGGGCAAAACGTTCTCGTTTATCTGAGTCGAATTTTCCTGGTCTATTTGGAACTTGTGTTTCAACGTCATCAGAGACCCCAATTACTCCATTATTTCTGGTACACCTGCCTTTACAGAAGAAGTTCTGCAGTTAGAAGAGGACATTAGAACTGATCCTACTGTAATGGTAAACACTTCTATCCCTGAACCAGCTCCATCTAGGGCTAATCCAGAAACTAAAGTTCACTTACCTGAACATCTGGAAGTTGAGTTCCAGAATTCAAAAGGTGTCACCCCTCTAGTGTCTGTTACTGCAAAAGCTATACCTTTTTCGGCTCTAGAAATATTTTACAGAGCTGACGGTCTACCTCCTCCACCTAGACTGATTGCTATAGAAGAGATTGTAGAGGATCTTCCATCCAGTACCCCATTGCATTTTGGAACTAGGATCCACCTATATCCTTCTACTATAGAGGTTAGTTCTTTTAATCACCCTTCATCGCAAGTTCCTGTTGAATCGCTAGGAAATATTTTGGATAGACTAAATATGTCTAAACAACCATCAACATCTAGGATTGTGTCATCTGATATAGTAGCGGAGCCTCCTGCTACTACTCTAACAATGTTCGCTGGTATACCATCTATCCCAACTAGCTCTCAACCGCTAGATGGAGTCCACCCATGGACTGTTTTGATAGCATGGTCTGTTCCTATTTGTTCATCTGGAATCTTATCTAGAATTGCTTATGTTGAAACTCAACAAATTGATTCTTCACATCAGTATTAATTTTGGGAGTCCATTCTCCAAAGACCAATTTATCCTTTGCACATTGGATTACCACCATATGGGGGGCAATATGCCTTTTCATTGTTCCCTCTGGGAAAACAACCATATGAGAGTTCACAACAAAATTCGGGTCAGATTGGAATTGCATCCAGTGGTTGTGTACCAATACGGCCTCAACAACCAAGGGTTGTATATTGAATGCAACCAAATCAACCTGTGTCAAATATTCCCACTACACCTGCTATTGTGTCTGTGTCGCAAGTACAAGTGCCTCCTGTTGTATGTCAAAATCAAGTCTCTTAGGTCGTAATACAACAGCCTCTTGTCTCCATGCTCAATCACAACCTCAGATTAGTGACTCCTTAACTAGAGCAAATTAGGCTCAAATGGGTACTATCACCCCTCATCTTGGTCGAACATCCAGTATTGGACAACATCAAATGGTCCAACAACCATGGCTGGTACAATATCAACAACCATAATTCTAGCAAGCTTACCAAGGACCTGAGCAGAAAAGCTTTGCAGGTAATGGGCAACAATATTTTCAAAACGGTTACCAACAATCATATTATAATGGTTATTTCCATCAACCCTATTAAAGTTATCAACATCAGATACAATATGCTGGTATGCAAAGACCTATTGCTTAGGCAATCCCATCTTATCCTGGGTATGCTTCACCAAACCTAAATCAATAGTTGCCTTTCGTAGGAACTTTAGAATTACTAGATCTGAACCAGCTGACAAATGATCCAATCACTTATGCCCTTTGGTGGCCAGTGATTCCTCATAAACTTCCCTATGATATTCCTAAATTCAATGGAAATCCGAATGAAGATCCATCGAATCATGTAATGACTTTTCATTTGTGGTGTTCATCTAACACCCTCAATGATGATTCAATCAGGCTTTGCCTATTTCAGCGAACGCTAACTGGTCTGACAATGAAATGGCACATTGAATTTCCTAGAGCTTCATTTGACAATTTCAGCACCCTCGCCACTACCTTTTTAACCCACTTTCAGTTACCCATAAGGTACGAAACGAGAACAAAGCTCCTTACCAATTTTAAATAGACAACAACCACTCACATATCTAATCATATTCATGACTGGCGATGTCATCGTCGAATGGTAAAGAAATATGTTCTTGATCAGATTCTACTTGAGTGGTGTATTAAGTCATTATTATCTTCTATTACAAAAGATGTGGGCAAGGGGCGAGTTGTCACTGAAGAGCAAGTAATTTCTCATGCACAATATTTAGACTTGATCTATACTAAGTCTGGCACGCTCTATGAAAAAATTCCTGATGTTCCCAGACCAGAATTTTCCGTTCCTCCCCCTCCTAAATCAAACAGAGACTCTCATGCCGGCGATGGCTTGATTGGCACCTCAAGTACACAAACCGCAAAGGCTCCATCTGGTAAAGCCCTTGTAGTTTCTAGTAAAAAAGCAAATGACAAACTTCTTGCCTCAGAGGTTAATGTTGTGTCATCTGCCAAGGGCAAAGAACCAAAGAAACTAGAAGGCAAGAAGAAAGGAAAAAACAAGAAGAAGAAACAGGAATATTTGACTCCTGAGAAACCTTCTGGAAACCCTACTGGGTGAAAGAAACCTACTTAGCCATGTTTCATATGTGATGGGGACCACTGGAAAAAATATTTTCTACATCGAGCTGAGGTCACAAAGTTCTTGAAAACTTGAAGTACCTCTACAGTATTGACGGATCCATTTCCAAACCCAGAAACTGATTTGGTTGCTATTGATCATGCTTCCCCATCCCAAGTGCTTATGTTGTCCATTTCGAAATAGAAAAATGATGCTTTGATATCGACAAGGAACAAATATTATGGGAATCCACAGATGTTGAACAATAAGGATACAGATCGACCCAGTAGTTCAATAACAACTTCATCCGAATTTGTGCCACCCATCATTCCTGAATTAACTATAAAGCTGCCAGAGGGAGTAGTACATAAATCGACATTTAATCCTCATTCTTGAGTAGCACAGAATTATAATATAGTGGAGGATCTGGCTCAATCGCCATCTGCTATGTCAACACTTGAAGTACTATAGAATTGCCCCTCCCAAAAGCAATCTTTATTATCAGCAATAGGTGGGATTGACCCAACAGATTCAAATCTTATGGACTTTAACAATAAAGGATATGAACCTTAGCTACCAGCATAGCTCGCTTTCCTTATACAAGTAAAAGCCCTCAAAAAGACTGTTCATCGAACAATCATTGACGAGGGGGCATCTACTTGTATTATGTCAATGAGTTTTTGGAAAACTTTAGGCTCACCACCCTTGTTGTGATCATCAACAACATTAAAAGCATTCGATGGAAGAACATACACTCCATATGGGATATTAAGTAGCTTGCAAGTTGAGCCGGGGGACAAGATAGTAGAGATTGAAGTTGAGGTAATTGATGGAAACCTTGACTACAATATCTTATTGGGCAGACCCTGGATTTACGCCATGGCTACTATTGTGTCAACATATTTCAGAAAGATTTCATTTCCCTTCCAAGGACGAATTACAATTGTTGAAGCAAACATTTCTCCCCAATAGTTCACAAGCTACTGGAAGCATTCCATTGATCCATGGAAACTCTCAAATGATTCAAAATATCGGAGTAGGTCTCCTAAAAGACCCTTCCTTAATGGGTACTTTTGCCTTCTCGCCTCCAAGTAATATGGAAGAAGTGGCCATAGTGGAGACCTGTCAGATGATATCTTCCACATCATCAAATATTAAGAAGAACTTAGACCCTTTTGTTAGCATGGATCATCTGCAGGTGTTTCCCCCAAGCCCTATAGAATTTTTCTAGCAATCAATTTTTTGGGCATGGGCGGAAAACCAAAATCAACACTCATCAAGTGTTTGGATAGACATGTCTTTAGAATATGGCACCCCTTTCGATCCTTGGTCTCGTATACATTCTACAGATGAAGGAATCATTCAGTCAATGATGATAGGAGAGGCACCATTGGAAGAATGCCACCATCGTTCCCATATTCAAGATAACAACGAATATTATTCTAGCAACCTTAATCATCCTTCGTTTTTTTATTTTCTATCAAATACTATAAATATGGTATATTCTGAGTGAAATCTGTCTAATATCGAGGAAACTATCGCCATTAATATCTCGACAAAAACTAATATTGTAGAGAATATTCATGTTGGCAAATATTGTCCTCCTTTAGAACTGGAAATATATTGTGCTCTCTTTCACGAATTCATAGATGTATTTGCATGGACAGATGAAGAAATGCCAGGCATTGACTTGAGTATCATTGAGCATGAAATCAAGATGTATCCAGATGTCAAACTAGTATGACAATGGCTTCGACCGGTACACCCGAAGAAAACCACTACCATTAAGGCAGAAGTTGAAAAACTTCTACATGCTGGTTTCATTTACCCTATTCCTCTAACAGACTGGGTATCGAATATTGTTCCTGTGATGAAAAAGTAAGGAACGATTAGAGTGTGCATTGATTACAGGGATGTAAATTAGGCTTGTCAAAAAGACAACTACCCTACGCCCTTCATCGACCAAATAATTGATGAATGTGCCAGATGCGAAATCTTTTCCTTCATGGATGGATTTTCTGGATACAATCAAATCAACATCCGCCCATAGGACCAGTCAAAGAATGCATTTATATTTCCATGGGGCACATTCATGTAGAGTAAACTACTGTTTGGTCTGAATAATAAGGGGGAAACTTTTTAGAGGGCAATTAACTACACCTTCCATGACATCAAACACATTATTCAACCATATCTTGACGATTTACTGGCTCATTCGCAAAAGCGTACTATTCACCCGCAACATTTGAGAGATATATTTCTCCATTGTTGACACTACAAGATACGACTCAATCCACACAAGTGTGTGTTTTGTGTTGGTTCTAGTCAATTACTTGGATTCGTAGTTTCTAAGGATGGAATTCGACTCAACCACTATAGGGTTTAGGCAATCATCGATATGCCTCCACCTTCAAATTTGCTTCAAATTCAGAAACTCCAAGGGAAAGTAAAATTTCTAAGGAGGTTCATTCCAAATTACGCCAAACTTGCTAAAGGTTATACGCATCTTTTGAAAGAAGAAGTACCCTTCAACTGGGATCAGGTTGTGCAAACTTCCTTTCATGCTTTAAAAGGTTCCCTAGTAAAAGCATCATTAATGTACACTCCTAACTATCAAAAATACTTTAAACTGTATCTCGCCACTACACATACGACCATCGCAATGGTTTTAGTACAAGAAGACAATGGAATAGAACATCCTGTGTATTATTTAAGCCACAAATTAAATGATATATAAAGCAAATGCTCCTATGTTTAAAAGATGGCTTTGGTAGTTGTTCAAGTAGTGCAGAGATTTCAACACTATATACTTTTTCGCAAAACTACCATTTTCTCATAATGCAACCCTATGACTTAAATTCTATCTTGTCAATTGCTAGGGGGAAAATATTCAAAATGGATAGCCATTTTGCAAGAGTTTGATCTAGAATTCACAAAATCCAAATGAAAGAAATCACTAGTCTTCGTGGAGTTGCTTTGTGACCTCCCATCATCATCCAATGATTTAACATCTAAAGCATCAATTGTGGATGAAACTTTGCTTCTGATATCGTCAAGCGATCCGTGGTATGGAGATATACTGATCTATCTTCAAACCCAAACATTTAGGCCTAATAACTCTCGTTCTGAACAGCGACATACTGAATACCAAGAAAAATACTACATGATCGTTGGTGATACACTTTACCGTCCTGGTGTGTGCGAAGGTCATTAATCTGGTTATGCCATGTCACAAAAGATCTTACGAGTTGGTTACTTCTGGCCCACAATATTCAAAGATTACATAATTGCAGTCAAAAGTTGCCATGCTTGTTAGATTTTCAACTGCAAACCCAGATTACCACCTGCACCGCTACATCCAGTAATCGTTGTTGGGCCATTCACCAAATGGGGCATAGATTTCATGGCATGTAACCCCACCTCCACAGGGCAGCATGGGTATATCATAGTCACTATCGATTGTTTTACAAAATGGGCCGAGGCGATGCCTACATTAAACAATAGCGGCAAAATGGTTGCACTTTTCTTTTTCAATCATGTAGTCTCTAGATTCGATGTTCCACAAGCTATAGTCACAGATCATGGATCACATTTTCACAATCACATGATGGTTGAATTGGCTGCCAAATTAGGACTGTCCCACGACAATTCTACTCCATATTATCCACAAGCTAATGGACAAGTTGAGGCCATCAACAAAGTCCTGAAGCACATGCTGCAAAGGATGATTGGAGTCCACAAAAAGAATTGGCACTTAATCCTATACTCAGCTCTATGGGCATATAGGAGATCGGTAAGAAACGTGACTAGATTCACAACCTTTTAGTTGGTGTATGGCTTGGAACCTGTCTTATCGATTCAATGTGAAATTTCATCTCTCAAGCTCGTAATTGATCTACTTCCTGAAACTTCAGAGGAAGAGGCTCATTTCTTGGAATTAATCCACTTGTATGAAACTCGTCATGACACCACATTGGCTAGCGAAGCACATAAGAAATGTGTCAAAGCACAATTTGACAAAAATGTCAAGCTTCGTATTTTCTTAGAAGGCGACCTGGTCTTACTTTACGATCAGGACTTTGATAAATTGGGAGCAGTTAAGTTCAAACCATTATGGATGGACCCCTATATTTTTAAATGAGTATTAGCAAAAGGAGCCTATGATCTAATAGATTACGATGGGATTCCACTGTCGCAACCCCGAAATGGGTTGTATCTTAAGAGTTACTATGGTTTATTAAGTGTAGTAATCTCTTTATAGATATGCTTTTGTTACATTTTTGTTTTCGTCAAGGGTTTTCATTTTGGTTAGGTAATCCACTTTACATTTGTTGCAGATGTCAAACCTTTTGGAAACATTCATTGGGTATGCTAATAGAGCTAGTCGTAGAATGCAAAACCTATCTTCTGCAGCCTAAGCCATTTTTGCTCCAAGCGACGAGTTAGTTAGTTTCAAGGGGATATGTATCATTCAATCAACGAACAACATCGCTAAGTATAGTGCATTGATGGAGCTTCTCTCTGATGCTGTTTCACATGGTATACACTGACTTGTTGTTAGGCTAGATTCGCAACTCATCATTCTACAACTTACTAGCATCTATTATGTTTGGAACCAATCTATCTATCGTATGTTCCTAAGAGTCAAGATTTTGGAAAGGTAGTTTGATTCCATTCAATATCAACACATTTCTAGAAACCTAAACACATTAATGATTCATTAGCAAATTATGTGTTAGATAGACATTTGCAGCATTTGTAAAGAAAAGTATTTAGAATTAACATTTGCGTCAAGGTCACTTAACTTAACCAAGATAAAACTCTAAAAATCAAAAATATATAATTGTATATAAATTTTACAAAATATTTTGTGACGAAGACAAAATCAGTCAAATGACCAAAAACTCAAAAGTGAGTGCAAGAATGCATCCTAAGTTAATGATGCTAGTGATAACATGTCACCACCTGTGTGATCATACATAAGAGCCTAGTCCATCGACTCAGCACACCAGTAGTATGGCACTGTAATCTTAGAGGAAACTCAATGGTCCTCACATCTGGAATACCAAGAGTGAGGGCCTCGACTAGATCCTGCAGCACTGAAAGGGTCTCTGCTATGTCCAAATCGTGAAGGACAACCCTCCCTACAGCCTCTCCTACTGGAACATCAGCTGCCACCCTTGGGCACGCTGCTAGTCCCACTGGCCCAACATCTACACAAATATATGAGTTTGATTAGTTTTGATAACATTTAAAAAACACTAAAACATTTAAAGAATTGATAAGCAAAGATATGGTCAAGTCATTTTACCCATAACACTTCACTGCTCGCCAGTAGGTAACGCCAAATCTGGGTTGCCTCGGAAATCCATCCCATCATATGGATATTCTGCAAAATGCATCTCCTGATAATTGAACCACTCAAAGAAATCATCAGAGAAAGAAATCTGTGACTGACCAGCATGTCTGGCCATGAGATCAACCCATCTCTGTATCTGTGGTTCCCTTGGTGCTGGCAACCCTAATGAAATGTACTATGGCTGCATCAGTGGAATCCTCTCTAAGGAAAAAGTAGTCAAAATGGAGCCGTAGCCAAAGTTCTTTGATATTCCATTCTTTACCTTGGAGATTTGTTCTTTTATAACCGGAAGTACTACCTCACATCATTTGAATATCTTTGGTTCCAGGCATTCCAGAGCATACTGCATATACAATCTGTTGGCCAAATGAAGAGCTGCGCTACCAGCCAATCTAGAAAATGTGAATAAAATGGTCCTCAAGGACTGGCCAGTGACATCTTGGATATTGATCTTGCCATCCCTGCTAGGCTGAGATCCATCTCTACAAAACTGGCGAATATAATCCCTCACAGATTCACCCCCGCGGGTAGATCCTGATAGTGAGAGAGGGGCACCACACCTCGATAATCCCATCAAAATGTAGATATCCTCGACTGTCAATGGAATGGATTTGCCTCTAATCTGGAATACCTGGTTGATCGTATCCCATGCATCGAAAAAATATTGCAACAAATTAATTTGTTGCCTCATGCTGGATATGCAGAAGAATTTGAGCAAACCATAATTTCATAATGTAGTAATTGTGCCCTGGTCGTGTAAGGCAATCATGTCCTCTTCCTCATGTTCATGTTCATGCCATGTGATGACCATCTTGATCCAATAAATCTCTGAAACACAAACAAAAGATAAATTAGGATCTTGATTTGAGCAAACACAAGCAAAAGTTTCATGAAAAATCACTATGCAAAGTTTCTCTTCTGCACCCATCGCACCCTGCCTTTGAGCAAGGTGAGATGCATACTGACTGGGCAGCGTCCAGTTCAGTATGCATCACACCTTTCGATGTAGGCCAGGTGCGATGGACAAAGAACAAATTCTCCAAACCCCAGGGGCCCAAAAACAGGGAAAAACTTGCTCGAAATCAAAAAAGGATGGAATGAAAATGAAAAGCTCAGGATTAGCTCCTAGCTGGTCCTGACGGTGTAGAGAATAGTCCACCAGATCTCCCGAAGTCATTTGATGAAATTTGAGGGAAAACCACTCTAGAGCTCCAAAATCCCAAATTTGAAAGGAAATGGTAAAAATGAGAGGTAAAACCACTTTTTATGTTGCTATTCACATACTTCATCTAAAATGTTAGTTTTTAATTCATTTTTCGAGCATATACATGTACTTCTAATCAATTTGATGGAGCAATTGAGCAGGTTGAATGAACAACGAAGTAATTTAGTGTGTTAAATGGTAAATTGAATATCTTTGACCAATATCACGAGCAATTTTTTAGCAAAGTCAATCTCGTTAAAAAATAAACATGGCACTAAGCACATGTTGGCACAAGGTTCAATCTCATTAAAAAATAAACCGTCTTCAGTAAATGACCCTTGTGATTATCTTTCTATCAACATTTTGAGCCTTGGTTGTGTTCTTCCATCACCTCCATTCTTTTGGCCGATCATATCTTATTTCACCCTTCTATTGTTTCTCCTGTGCTACCATAGGACTCACCTAGTTAGACTCTTCCACTAGTTTAATAATTATGGCTGTGAGCATTGTGTCTAATTTGTCACGGACCTTTTCTTTTTACTTTGGGTTCAAGCGGTATGGCCACTGCTTAAATAGCTTCACGTCAGGTTTTAGGGTGATCTTCATCATCCCTAAATCACCCACGATCCCTTTTAAGTTTGTAATTTTAGCTAGGAACAATTCTTGGTATTCGTGGAGTAACTCAGCAACTTTATTGACCATGGCATCTTCCCAATAGTCCCCAAGTGTTGCATACTTTAGCTCTGCCTCTATTCCAATGTTGACCTGCTTCATTTTTAGCAGCGTGGTGATGTCAGGGTATTCAAATGATGGTTTGAAAATCTCACGACAACCTTCTGTTTCTGGAATGTTAATGTTCCATGGGTCCTCATCATCCTCCTCAACATTCATGTTATAACACTCTAGTGCGTTGCTTAACTGTGTCGTCCATTCTGGCTAAAGTACTCCCATTGGATCCTATGGTATTTTGAAAATATCAGCTTTTACTACTTGTAGCGCATCGTCAACAGTATATGACCAACGATATTCAAATTTGAATGTTAACAAAAATCCTTCACACAAGACATCCCATTTGCCTATACCTTGGTGTAGCTCCATCTTAGTATACCAATTCATGGGTATGATGTCTGGGGTATGGTAGAATAAGTGTACCCATTCAGGCTATGGGTCTTCCCTATAGACCTTGGTCAATTTTGTGAGGTGTGTGCGTGGATCATCCCATCTATCATATTTGTCGACTAGTCATATTTGTGGTTTCCCAAAACATAGGAACATCATCCTTCTGCATCAGTGCTAGTCCTCAAATTTCCCTGATGCATACCCTGCCATCATGTGGGTGTGGTGTGTAGTGCCCACTTTAGTGCATCGAATCCCTGCTGTTCTAGAATTGTTCTTTCAAATTTGCTCAGAAATTCATCCACCGCTATTCATCCATCATATTTTGTTAGCTCCCTTGCCTCTTTTGTCATGTAATGCAATGATCTGGCCATCATGTTGAAATTAAGAGTTGTTACTTCATGCAGCCGATTCTACCATCACTGTATCTCTTCATCTGAATCTGAAGTGTAGGAGATTTCACACTCCCATGAAATCCTTCCATCTGCAAATGGATTCACCCAATCTTCTTCTTGCATAGGTATCTTGTATGTACAATTCAAGATCGTCATTACTATTGTCGTCACACATTGGTTCAGTGTATCACGCTCCTTCGGCTGGGTCTAGCGGTACTATTGAGCACTGGAGAAGGTATGTTATTTTCCTTTACTTTGTTATCTTTCCTTCAAAACTCATAACCTTTTTACATCATGAGCTAGGTATATGACAAAAGAATATGATAAAATCTAGAAGATTTATATGTAATGTGAAATAACTAATAACTACCCTTTTTCTATGCAGAAAGAGGATAAAATGGAACACTGTCATCCCAAAGGAAAGAACAAGACCAAGTTAACTATTGTCCCTTTGGTAGGGAACCACATTTAAACAAGGTGATCCAATTGGAGGGTAGCAGCTAGAAAAAGGAAAAGGAGATCTCTAATCAGCGCAAAAGAACAAGAGAATAACTGCAAACTAATAGCTTGGCAAATCCCTCAGGATCCTTTGATCCTGAGGGATCACTATCTTAACATTCCTCAGTATTGTCGATATTATCGCTCGGTTGTAATAAGAAGGGGTAGTAATATTAGCTTGGGGGGAGGAACAATTGTTATTTTTATGAAATTCTTCTTAGTACTTGAACTTTGATCATCGACTCTCTTTGAAGAGAGATTCACTGTAACTCTGTTTAATGTTTAATATATAGATCTCATTGTTGTTCTATCATTGATTCTAGAGTAGCCTCAAGCAGTGAGTCCCTCGAGGCTAAGGGCCCAACCCTGGTGGATCACTTGCTCCTGCACCATATTTTTGATTTACGTGTGGTTTGATTTCTTCCATTTACTCTGTTTAGTAATCTGACATGCTTTACTGTTTTACATATCAACTCCGTTATATATACTTGACTAAATACTATTGTTATCTACAACAGGAATGCTCTATTATCATTTTAACTTTGTATCGCATTGTTGTTCCTTTTGACAATTGATATAAGACTATTGTTCCTTACAGATTGCCATTCGATTACAGGTAAACCATGCTGTATGTGCCTAAATCGGTACTACTGTATGGTTTATTCTTAAATTGTTATTGTTTTCCATTCGGGATTGCCATTCCATTGTGATTGCAGTTGTTGTTACTTTATAGCTGTGATTCATGCTTATTGTATTGAAGCTCATATTATGGTTCCCTTTACTGATTAAGTGTGTTGCATGTTTAACTTGGGTTGTACATTCATATTTAAGTTGTTGTTCTATACTTTATTTTTGATAGTCCGCTATTCCATTTCTGTTTGCTATTTAATTCAAAGGTTGTTACTTAATTCCTGTAAGTTATAATTATTATTGCATTCATTTCCGTAGGTTAAGGTTTTGCTGTTCAATCTTGTTTATAAAGATAGTTGCTATTCCATTTCTTTTCATTTGAAGATCATCATTTCTTTGGTGTGTAGAAGGTTTGAGATTGTAGTGAACATTGACATACGCTGTCTAGTTCCCAGTTTGATGATCCTTTCTTTGAGTACCTTTTTTATTGCATCAGTATACAAAGGGAAGAGTTATTGTTACTGTACCCTTGATTGATAAATTGTTGTAGCTTCCTGAATGCATGATTTGAGTCCTAGGTTTCTTTTTTATTTCATTCCAAGCATCTGTTTACTCTTGTATTGAGAGCACTATACTACTAGAATTACTATGACAAATGGCCGCCTCAAACCGAGTACACTCTTTGAAATAAAAAATCACTCCTAGATTGTCAATTAATGTAGGGTAAGTAGAGGTGAAAAAGACCCCTTTTACTGCTCGACATTTTGGCGTCGTTACTAGGGAAGAGTCTAGCCATTTGTTTCTTTTCCAGAGTAGTGTAAGAACCTGCTAGGAGAGGATTGGGTTTTAAAAATGGAAGCTAAGAACCTACGTACAGAGCATGTAATAGCGCTGCTCCCCAGCCGACATTCCTGCAGATTTGTTGTTGTTTTTTGGGTAGAAATTAGCATTTGATTTGTGTGCATGACTAAGTAGAAAAAGCCTGAAAAAAATCCTAAACCTCTACCCAAGCCTGATAAAGCTAAGGGGCTGGTGACCCTTGGCCGATCAATCTTTATAGACGAAATCCTTAAGAAAGCAAAATCTTAGCCTTCAGTAGGAGCTAGAAAAGTTACTTCTAGACAACCTACCAGTTCCCTTCAGGCCATAGGATCACCATCTGTAGCCTTTGCTGAGGTGCATAGTCACACTGAAGAGAAATATTTTCAAGAAATTGAGAATTCTAGCCCACAATCATTGAAAGAAGGGAAACTTAGCAACCTCTGTGAAGGGAGAGGAGAAACCGGGGAAACTGAAGAACCAAGACCTCCTCTTGGGTAATCCAGCCATTAAGTAGCCTAGATAAGGGAAGTGCTACAAAAATCATCCATAACGAAGTTGAAGAACCTCAAGACCCAAAACCCCCCCAGACATTAGGAACTCTCATCATCCCAGATAAAGGAAGTGCTATTAAGGCCATTCTTGTTGAAGCCAATCCCCCTCGTTAGCCTAGGAATACCCTCCTAGACATCCTAGAAGACTATTGGCACATCTTTGACCAAATGGCCCAAAACCAGCCAACACCCAAACTTCTACACTGAAATATCCCATTGTGGACACTGCAGCTAATGCTCATATGAAAGAAATTCCTCTCCAACATATCCCTACATTTCATGGCCTTACATCAGAAGATCCAGATGCATTCTTGTTTGAATTTGATGTGTTGTGTAGAGGTTATGACTATGCCACCGATCCCTAGAAACTAAAATTATTTCCCTCTACATTAAAAGGGGCTCCTTTAATATGGTTTATGGGGTTGGGTGGTGGTGTTATAAATAACTAGGATCAAATGAAAGAGTCTTTTCTAAAAAAATATCAGGATTATTGCAGGTCTAGAGAGTTAAAAGATAAAATATTTTAGATGGTAGTTAGATGAAATGAAACATTAGAAGAATATGTTGAGCATTTTTAGTATAATCTTCAAAGATCTCCTTATGCATCATTACCCTTACCTAATAATGTATTAAAAATACCATTAATTAGAGGAATGAAGGAACAATGGATTGAAACACTAAATATTATGGGAAAATGAGATATTTATCAGGAAAATTTTGCTGACATTATTAATTTATGTATCAGGAGTTCAAGAGGCAGCACAAGACTAAAACTAGCAGAACATGATTGGTTTGCAAGAGATAACCGAATTTCTGTAGAAGGAATAACTCACGCGGGAATTGGAAATTTATTAGAAAATTTCAAAACCGACATATTGGGGACTCTGACAACTCAACTTGATATTATGCAAGCCAAGCAGAAACAAGCAAAGCGCAGAACAAAATTTGGCAATCTTCTGTCCCAGGTGCAGAAAGAAAGACAACCATAAAGAATGTCCGTTAGATGCAATTCAAGTTTGCGCCATTTGTACAAAAGACCATTCTACAGAGAGCTATCCCTCACTTCTTGGATTGAAAGCAGTCTACAAGCAAGCGAAAGAAGAGCCAAAACCTGTGTACCTACTTAATCAACGCCGTTAATGGTAGTCGTGACAATCAAGTATGTTCTCTAATCTAGCTTCTTCTTTTCAGCCTCCACAATATCATGCTCAGCAATATAATACTATGTGGTAAAATCAACCTCCATTCTCAAATTGTTCACAACAACCATTTCCTTCATCATCATGATGACCGAATCAAGCAAGTTAACCCAATTGGCTGAATTTTCCTTATGCCCCACCGTATTGGAAAAACAATGTATATCCAGTGCAATAGTCCCCTCCTACTTCATAGAGACAAGCTTGGTAGACAAACTGGCAAAGACCAATGAATCAGCCGGTAGGAACCATTCTGCTCCCTCAACCTACACTACCAGCATTACAACAAAACCCCCAATCTAACTTAAGGCTGCAACTCCCAACCCAACCCAACCCTAATCCAAATAACAGATTAGTCCAATCCATTCAAATAATTGAAACACCAGAGATAGAAACCGATCTAAGGGAGTGTAATGACCTTCAATTAATATCTAGGCACATCATTGAAACAGAGGGAGATAGAACTGCTCAAGTTGAAAATCAATTACCTATAGAACAACCACTGCAAGAAGAGGATGTGATCAGAAAACAAACTCATAATCAAGTAATCACATCTTCTCCTCAATTCCCAAAATGATTAATTATATCTCGACCTATATAACATCCTGATTTTGACATTCTGGGAGAACTTAAAAATCTGTACATAAAAATTCCACTCCTCCAAGCCATTCAAGACATTCCAATATATGCAAAGACCATGAAAGAGCTATGTATAAAAAAAGCAAGGAGGAGAATAACAAATAACCCAACATTCCAAGTAGTTGGCACCCTATCTGACCTATTATTAGGAGAAAGAAACACCTGTTAAATATGAAGACTCAGGAAATCCAATAGTAACAGTACAAATCAATGGGAAAACTTTTGCAAATTCCTTATTTCATTTAGGGGCTGAAATTAATATCATAACAACCACCACTTGTCAAAAACCGGGAATTACATTAGTAGAACCAACCTCCACTTTCTTAGAACTAGCTGACTGATCTATGGTTAGGCCAGAAAGCACACTACATGATGTCATAGTATCCATTTATTCCTGGGATTATCCTACCGACTTTCTGATAATAAACCCCAAAAACTAACTTGATGGACATCCATTGATTTTAGGCAGACCTTGGCTTGCAATCGCTGATGCTTATATTAGCTGCCAACAAGGTAGTATGACCATAAATAGAGGGGCTAATATTGTTGACACCTAATCTGAAACGGATGGGTGAACTAGACAGTCATCAGAAGATGAACTGATCCATTTTATTTGTATATATAAATGTATATTACCTAATGAATAAGATTATCATTTTCTCTCGCTCATTAATTCTGGAGTTACCCTGGCCTGACATGGTATCAGAGCACAGGTCCCAGAATAATTGTAACTCCTGACTGAGAGCTGCTTAGTCTCTGACATAACTGAAGACTGTAGACTGCCTTCATTGAAAGGCCTACCGCTGCCTTCATTGAAACGCCTGTCGCTGCCTTCATTGAAACGTATGACATTGAAGACTGAAGACTGCATACCTGTTGGGTTTCTTATGATGACAATCTGAAGACGTAACGCCACTGTCCCTCTTACATTACCAATCCAAGAGGTAATGCACTGCCTTTTTTTTAATGGTTAAAGTCGAAGAACCGTTTGCACTGTTTTTCATTCGAGAGGCTCCCGTCTGCATGTTTTTCTCCGCCTGAGAGGCTCTCACATCGGCCTGTGAGGAACCCAGCCATTCTTTGTGCATGTGAGGAACCCTAGCTCTGTGTTTGTCGAGACGAGTGTGCCTCTTATAGCGAACTGTGGTCACGGTGACGCCGCCATTGAACACAGAGTACTGGTCTTGGTGTGTTAATATGACGACCATTGTGAGAAACAGTTGCGTATATATTTGTTGTGTACAAAAATCGTTGGAACTTTAATGGTGCATAAATGGCGAGTAGAAGAATTTGATAGGAAGGCTGGCTGAGAGGAAAAGTTTGAAACGACAGCAAGCTACCTCTGGCAATAGTGGAATGCGAACTTGTTGATCACAAGCTGCTCGAAACACCGCCTGACATGCTTTTCTATCCAGAGGGAGGTCGAAGAGCATTATACTGTCTACACGAGAGTTTGATAGGGAGGTCGAAGAGCATATCGTGAAGCTAGCGACGGATTCGAATGTTTTATTAGCAGATTGTGGATCCTACGTCCTTTTTTTGGTCATGCATATCGCTTAAAAGCTCATTTTTATATTCTGTCATCATTTCCATAGTTACGCTTTAGTAAAGATGTGTCCCACTGTGCCCAGAGGCCATGCTTCAAACTGCTCCTTTCTACTGTGGATTGCTATTTATCCATTGTAATTTCCCACTGTTTCGAAGTTGATTGCGCAAGTATTAGTATTTCCATATGAGTTTTGAATAAGAGTCAATTTTGGAATTATGGTATAAAGCAGATGTTAAATGATTCTTTATGGTAGCGCTATGGTATAAAGCAGATTTTTAAATGATTTTTTTTCCCATATAAAAATCATTTTAAAAGCAGAAATATATATGCGGAGATATAAGTAGCAGAATTTTAATCATTTTTAAAGCAGATATATATATGTTGAGATATATATGGTGAGCAGAATTTTAAATGATATATATGGTGATTTTAAGCTGAGATATATATGGTGTGGTGAGTAGAATTTTAATGATTTTTTTCTCCATAGCAAAATCATTTTTTAAAAAGCAGCGGAAGTTTTTTTTTTTTAAGAGTATTTTTTTCATCAGAAGTATATATCAGCAGAAGTTTTTATATCAGCAGAAGTAACCTTTACAGAATGCATTCAATCATCTCTATGATAGGAATAGTTCTCACTGGCAAGGAGAACTATCCTAACTGGTCCCGGATGGTACAGCACACCCTCATTTTCAATGAGCTGTGGAAAGGAGTGTGTGTCAGAGAAGGAGACAGTGACCCAGAAAAGCCTACATCAGACAAAGAACTTGCCATGTGGGAAAACAAGAACAGCAAAGCGTATGCATTAATAGCAGCGTCTGTAAATAAGGAGGTGAGTCGTCACCTTACAACATGTACAACTGCCTTTGAAGCTTTACAAAAGCTGAAAGAGCTCTATGACTCACATTCTGCACTTGAAGTCGTCCAACTTATGATTAAACTCTTCATTCTTGAACTGCAAAATAATGACCCTCTTGCTCTTGCATCTGAAATAAAATCTATAGTGTATGATATCAACTCCACTAAAGTTCAGCTAGATATATCTCTTATTGCTTTTCTCAAGGCACTATATCCTACATACTCCAATTATCTTGAGTCTTTGCAAGCAAATGGAAATCTTAAGGATATAACCTTTGAATCTCTTGTGAAAAAGTTTGCTGAAAGGGAAAAAGCCTTTGGAAAGAAGACAGTCCCTGAATCTTCTGAAGAGACTGTATGCATGGCTAATAAAGAAAAATATCCTGCTCAAGATTCTACAAGAGGAAGAGGTGGACGAAGAGGAAGAGGAAGATACTTCAGAGGTAGGGGGGGCAGACATCCTCAAGGAGAAAAGGCAGATTTACATTGTATTCGCTGCAAAAGAAATGGATCACATGATGCCTCTACATGCAAGCTACCATGGGACAAAATTGAGCAGAGAAGAAACCAACAGAAAGGTAAAACTGATGATACAGACAAAGGTAAAGCACCTGAATCCGCTCACTATATTGAGGCACAATGTAACATTGGAGTAAATGAAGATTTGTTTAACACTTCACTTGCTTCCTGGAAAAATGATTGGCTGCTTGATTCAGGAGCAACCTGTCACATGACTCATAGAAAAGACTTTTTTTGAAGATTTCACTGACAATGTTGATGGAGTAGTTTACTTTGCAGATCAGTCAAAAATCAAGCCATCAGGGCTTGGCACAATCAGGCTTAAACTGCCTGGTCTACCAGACTTTCTTCTTGATCATGTTTTATATCTCCCATAGCTAAAGAGAAACTTGCTGTCCTTGGTCCACATCCGCCAGCAAGGTCACTCCATTCATATGTTTGATGGCAAGCTTGAGGTGAGAAAATCATCTGATCACTCACTTGTCATGAGGGGAATAGAAGAAGAAAGACTTCTCAAACTGCAAGGAACATCTGCTCATAAACAACATTTCTCATATATTTCTCATCATGAAGAAGGTACACTTCCATCAAGTTTATTATGGCATGCTAGATTTGGACATTTAAACTATGACAGTCTCCGTTTATTGAAGAAAAATGGTGTTGCTGGTTTGCCTACAATTCCTAGAAAACTTAAGCAATGTGATGCTTGCATTCTAGGAAAGCATAGCAAATAGTCATTTCATGACTCACATTCAAGAGCACATAGGAAGCTTGAACTTATTCATTGAGATTTATGTGGTCCAATGCCTGTTCCTTCTGCAAATGGAAATAAATATATCATGACATTTATTGATGACTACACCAGAATGTGTTGGGTTTATTTATTGAAGAACAATCTGATGCTTTTCAAACATTCAAGAATTTTCATAAATGGATTGAAAATGATGCACAATCTCATATTGGGTCTATTTGCACTGATAATGGAAAATAATACACATCAAATGAATCTGAAAACTATCATTCGCCAACAGGGATTAAACATCAAAGTGTAGCTGAAAGAATGAATGAAACGAATTTTGAATCTGGTACGATCCATGCTTTTTTTCAAAAAATGTAAAGATAATGTTTTGGGCTGATGCTGTTCTATGTGCTGCATAGATAAAGAATAGATGTCCATCTAGTGCTATAAGAAACAAGACTCCTTATGAATTGTGGTATGGACATGTTCCTTCGGTCAAACATCTCAGGATTTTTGGTTCCACCTTTTATGCTTTGATACCAAAGGTACATAGAAACAAACTTGGTGCTAGAAGTCGTAAGTGTATTTTCTTGGGGTATTCAAATACCTCCAAAGCATACCGCCTCTATGATG
>APFE030465927.1:3727-24209 GCA_000404065.3 Pinus taeda
AACGATTATCCATCCGTCCACTCTCTACCAACCAGGATTCTCCGCTCCAATGCGTTGGAAGCACACGCCTTTCATGGAACACCACCTGCCTCGAGAGCTTGCTCTATCCCAGGTCAACTCCTCTTCACCGTGTTGGGACCAGGACACGTCCATGAAGAATCCAGAGCACAGTGCCTGTCTCATCGAGCTCATCCATGGATCCCATCGTGATATTACCGGGGCCCACCACTTGTGTTCGACATTCCGAGGATTCATCCACTTGGCTAACTTCGGGGCATGGCTCCGATACCACTTGTAAGGACTCTGGACACCACATATCTCCACAATGGTATGATATTGTCCACTTTGGGCCTAATCCGTCATGGATTTTCTTTTGGACTTACCCCAAAAGGCCTCATACCAATGGAGATATTTGTCCATCCTTATATACCCATGATCCTCCCCACTTCTAGTCAATCTGGGACTTTGGTCATATACCCAATAGATGCCACACTCAAATACAATATTATGGGAAAACAAGCATTAGATTTAGTAAAGGCCATCAAAGATTTCAGAGTCTACATTATGTATTCTCACATCATTTCTTAAGTTCCAAACTCAGTAGTTAAGGATATTTTAACACAAAATGGGCCTGAAGGGAAAAGAGCAAATGGATTGCCACTATATTAGAATATGAAATAGAAATAAAGCCTACTAAGCTTATCAAAGGTCAAGGTTTAGCAAAACTCATGGCTGAATCAAACTGTCAGGCCCTGGATAGTAATTTCATTAGTGCCCTTGATGATCAGGAAGAGATGGCGACTCCACAGATCAGTGAACCTTTTACAAATTCATCTTGGTATGCAAATATCATATTTGTATTGCTAAACTTACAAGGTTATCCTCGTTTGACAAGAACCAAAGCTAGACTTTTGAAGATGAAGTCATTAAAATATTGTATCATAGATAATTCTTTTTTTTTGGAAAGACATCAGTGGTATTGTTTTGAATTCTTTACTAAAAGATGAAGCTGATATAATTATGCAAGAATTTCATGTAGGGGTTTGTGGAGGACACTTGTATTGGAAAACTACTACTGAAAAATCCTAAGGGTTGGTTTCTACTAGCACACTCTATTTTTATATGTTAGAAAACATGTGACCTCCTATCATAAGTGTTAGATATTCGAGGGGAAGAGAAAACCTTTACCCTTGCCTCTTAAACCAATCTCCACAAAATCACCATTTCAACAATGGGGGTTAGACTTCATTCGAGAAATACACCCAGCCTCCTTAGCCCAACATAAGTGGATTTTGATAGCCACTAATTATTTTACCAAATGCATAGAAGCCATCCCTTCTAGACAAGGCACAGACAATGTCATTATCTCCTTCCTAGAAAATAATATGTTGCGGGATTTGGATGCCCCCAAAAGCTCGTTACTAATAATGCAGTTGCCTTTAAATCCAAGAGAATGATAGTCTTATGTAACAAATACCATATCACCCTTGGCCACTCCACTGCCTATTACCCTCAAGGTAATGGACTTGCAAAATCCTCTAACAAAAGCATGGTCAATATCATTAAGGAATTACTAGAAGATAACAAAAAGATATGGAATAAAAGGTTGGTCAATGCCTTATGGGCAAACATACTAACTACCAAGAAGTCCATTGGCACATCTCCCTATTAGTTAGTATATGGGATGGATACTATTTTCCCATCCTTTTTGAGAGTTCCAATGATGAATATCATCCAGGAGTTGCAGGTAGAATCAAATGATATCCAGAGAAGGATAAATCAAGCCATACACTTGTAGTAGACTAGAGAAGAAGTATATCTAAAATCACAGGTAATCTAGGACAAATTCAAAAAGATATTTGATAAGAAGACCAAAGCTGATGATTTTTACATAGGTGATAAAGTTGTTAAGTCGGATTCAAGAAGAGAAGACAAAGGCAAACATGGCAAATTTGAATTCTTATGGCAAGGGCCTTATGTCATTTATGGTTACAATGGTAACAATGCATTCTTCTTGAGAGAGATAGATGGATCAAATCTACCAGAAGGACTTGTCAATGGTAGAGTTTTGAAGCTTTATTTTTCCACTGATTGACCATAGTTTACTTTACTTTGCATAATTGTACATAAGATTGCAGAGTGTAGATTAGATTGGATGGTAATCTTTTGAAGTTGAAGCCCAGAGAGAAGGCCCTGAGCTTTGAAGGGTTCACCATTATAAGTATCCATAGTGTGGAAACATAGAAGGATTGTTTACAAGTTAACTTCATTCACAAGTCAAGGGCTACTAGTCTTTAGAGTTCTTGACATTTCACCAGGAAATGCCATTCCCATGTGGAGCCACTGTTAGGGTCCTATATTAATAGGATTCATAATTTTAAATTAGTTATGGTTGATCTTGTAATATTGTACATACTTTTTCTTTCTACAAAATGCTTTCCATACTAAAAATTAAAAAATGTAAAGAGGGTATGTCCTAAAAGAAATATCAAAGGACAAAAAGAATAAGAAAATATCAAAAAAGTGAAAATATATGAACCCCAAACAAAAACAGATCATGAAAGTGTGCAAGTCTAAGTGCCATTATTTTTTACTTTACTGTGCAAATAATGGTTGTGTGAAGCTTGTCATAAATGCCATAACCCATGATAGTCAAATATTTTAATCTTGACTAGTTCATGCTTTGAATTTCATGTTTATAGTTAGAGAATAAATATCTAGCCAAATTGTTTAATCTTGGAAGATCACTAGTTAGGTAGAGGAATAAAATGTGCTCATAAGATTCATCTTAGCCATTGGAAGATATAAGGTTAGAATTATATAGTTTGGTTTACAAAATGAGAGGAAATAAAGAGGCTCCTAGTTTAAATGCACCCAATAAAGTGAAGAAAAAATGTCAAGGTAAGTAAAAGATAAGTAGAAGAAATGTTGCAGAAGTTCAAAGTTGATTTAAGCATAAGCACATTTATCATGCCTAATCTAATATTTCAATGTGCAAGAGAAATTATAAAAGTGAAAGGATGTTCACAAGCTGATTTGATTAACTTCCCATCCTTTCATTTCATTCCCACTACATACTTACTAATTTCCCCATTATCCCATCATTTCTTGTTAAAATGTCCTTTTCCCTTCATTTTCATCCTTGCCCCTTGGTTTCAAACATTTCCCTAGCAAAATACCATCCAAAAGTCATTTCCCAACCCAAAGCCTCTTTGCCTTAGTGCGAAACCCATTCCCCTTTGAAAAAATCATTTCCCCTTATTAATTTCCCTATTTTTCCTAAAAAACCCATAAAACCCCCATTTTCCCTAAGTTTTATTCCCCCGCTCCGCATTATTTAATGAACTCTCCGAAATTCACATTTTCTCTATATAAGGCCCATTTAACCCACCACTCTAGTGCAATTAATAAATCCTGCCGCATTTAACCCTAGTTCCACTCCATAACCCGTTCATTATATTTTAATCCCCGTTTATTCATTAATTAATTACAAATCAATTCTAATTAATCCCTCAGATCCTACAAATCTCTACCTGAGTTCCCTCCATGTAGCTCCACCATTCGACATTCATCTGATCTACCACCCCCAGATCTAATAGCGCACATCCATATCGAAATGATTCCCTTGCCTAACTTTACCCACCTGAGAGCACGCGAGATTTGCGGTTTTTCTCAGGCCCTCTTCGATTACATGGTAGCACTTGGTGAACTCGTGTGCTCTCGGGGAAATATCGCCCGATCGCTAAAAGTAGTGTGATGGCCCCCGAAACCACCTCCCCACCAAAAGCCGAAACCACCTACTATTCATTATGAAATTTCGCGCCAAATTCTAATTGTTGCTAGTTAAAAGGCCGAATATTTCATTTTCTATCTTTTCGCTCATTCACACTGTGAAAGCTTCATAAGTCTTCATGCATCACCTTGAGCCTCTGCAACCAAATTTTATCACCAGTTACCTCCTGAACATGCTCCGGATGCCCAATTCAGCCATCCAGTGCACAGCTGAAGTCTGCAGCCTCCATTGAAACTAGTTACAGATTATATCACCATTTCCAGGTTCCAGAATTAGGAGAAACAATGAAGGCTCATCCTGTGCTTTAGAGTCCAGTTAATGAGGAGAAGAATCCTAAAAGGAGCGGGGAAGAAGGATCCAACTCTACCATGGAGACTACTGATGAGTTGTTTGAGCTAAGAAAGAGGCCCAAATTGAGTCCTGTGTCTCAATAGGAGGAAAACATTATTTTAGAGGAAATAACTGACATTGAGACATTAGGACAAAGAGGTAAAGGAATAGCTGCATCAAGGGAAACATAGCAGCCATCAACCTCCAACACACAAATGATAGAGAGACAACAGAGTATGGAGGTTTCTTTGTTTGCTAGGCTAGCTAACAGGGAATAGCATATCAAAGACAAATTCAAGGAAATAATGATGAGGAATGAAAATTTGAAGGCAGCGACATATGTCCAATACCTCAAGCTTACACCACCAAATGAGACCAAACTGATGTCAGCCTTTGGCATCAAAGCATGCAAGATTCAAGTGTCATTTTTGCAACCCATTGTTCAGCAGCTGAAGACCTCATCAGACTACAAGAAAACAAATTTTGAGATGCTAGCTAGGGATGTTCATCCCATTGATCAGATAGAGATCCATAAACAGGCTGGAGAAATGATTTACTCCACCCTCATAGCAAAAGCCATGGCTGCCCACAAGCTAAAGGATTGATTGGATAATGTGACAGCCCAATACAAATTGGAAAAGACCTCCTCACAAGTCAAAGACAATAGAATAAAGTCCTTGGAGTACTTTGTCATTGAAATCGACCATGATCCAAGTGATATTAAGGCTACTGAACAACTGATCAAGAAGAAGAATGAGGACATAGCAGCACTCAAGAAACATCTTAAGCTGCCTCATACACAACACCCATAGATAAAGGAGGTCCTAGAAACTCAGGGCAACCATGAAGAGATGATGGACCTAGTGCTACAACTGAATGATCAGTTGAAGGAGATGGAGAAAGAACTGGATAGCTTGATGCAACTAAAACAAGTTAGCCTTAATGATGCTCCAAAAAATGTCATTCCAACTGTTACCACTGTTATACCTTCTACATTGGTAGCACCCTTACCTCCCACTACTCCATTGGCCACTGCACTACTAGCATCTACATCGACTACATCAGCAACAGGATCGACAGTAGCAGGCTCTACAGGTGATGACGCAAACAGGGTGGTTAAAGCAATGGAAGAAATGTCCATTTGGACCACAAAGATGAACAAACCTAAGGAGAAAGTCACAAGATTGGAAACAGACTACAAATTATCCCAAATCATTCACAAAGAAGAACAACATAAGGCCACAAGGATGACTAGAAGAATCAAAAGCCTAGAGAAAGAGCTGACACTAAATGAGCCTCTAAGTTAGGCTAAGGAACAACTGTCAGCCAACATCATTGTCTTTGTTAATGATATTTGGCCAACTATCCAAGTTATTTTTGAACAAATTGAATTAATAAAGTAGGCTACATAAGCCATTAAAAGAATCAAAACAGAGCTTGGAGATATGCCAGAGAAAGTTGCAAGAATCATACATTTCCTCAACTCCAAGAACAAGTATGAGCTGCAAGAACTAAAGATACTTGACACAACAAGTAAAATTTTGGAAGTCAAAAGAGCCCTCACTAAGAGAAATTTGATGTTGAACTTGGAGGATAAGTGTCAAACCATGCAACTGCCCATTGACAGGTTCATGGTTAAGTTCGAACTTTTGAGGAAAAAGGGATTCCCAAATCCCTTAGTTATAAATGATAAGCTAATGACACATGAATATTACAATAAGAATATCAGGGAAGTGGCCAAAGATCAAGTAAACACTTCATCCATGACGGGCATACCAACAGGAAAAGTACTATACCAGACTTTTGAAAACTTGTTTTACCTCCAGCATGAGGCAAAAAACCTTTTTTTCAATATCCTACTTTTTCCAAATACATAGAGGGAGATGAGATATACCAAAAAATGCTCAATATCCAATTACCAAATGCTAAGATATGGGAAAAACTCAATGATTCACCGTAGAAAATACAATGTGAAAATATAAATATATAGTAAAAAGTGAAAAAGCACAGTAAAAGGGTATTGACAAGACATCAAGGTCAAAGAGTATCGGATGAAAGTGTATCAGATAAAAGGTCATAAGTAAATATGACATCCAGTGTGAAAACCAAATAACCAAGCAACTTAAACGACAAAAGATCAAAGAATAAAAGAGAGCATAACCTAAATAACAGGGACAAAGAATAATAGTTCAATAGCTATCTATATCTTCTTGCATGAAGATATTTTCCTTTCCTAGATTAGTTCTCAATGCAGTTTGAGATATTTTGTAAATTATTTTTGTATAAATACTTCACAATTCGAGGTATTAAAGGTGGGGATTGCTATACATTTGTAAAGTTATTTTGAACTTAAAACTAAGGGTGATTGTACCAATTTTCAAGTCAACAGACTGTAGCAAGTAATAAAAACATTGCACTACAGGATTTATGAGATGAGCTATTTGCAATGAGGTATCTTATTTTTCCGATTTTGTTACTTTCTTATGTGTTTAATAAACTTAAATGTTCTTCAAATTTGAATGAATTAACTAGATATATAACTCAGAACTTGTTTAAGTACACTGTGTTTTGCATAGTTAGTCATTTATATGTATTCCTCTGATATCCAGATTTGAGAACCCTTAATTTCTCTCCCACCTGAGTTGACCTCTTTCATTCTCTTCATAATATGGCCGAAGGAACCCTTAATTTCCCTCTGGATCCGATTAGAAACCATTTCACCATCTAGCCTTTTATATTTGTAATAACTCGCCTATCTTTCCCTGTAGACACTATTTTTAAAGCTTGATACAGTCCAGTTTGTCTAACATTCGACCCCATAGCCATATGGTAAAAGATAATCCTTTTCCATATAATTATGTGATGCCACCACCCAAATTCAAATCAAAAAGTCTAGCATGATCATAACTATCCTAAAACCAATTAAGTAAAACAAAGTTTAATAAAAAAGAGAGAGCCCTCTCTTAGATCAGGAAGGCTAGATCCTGATCTCCAAAGTTGGTTAGTGGTTACCTCTATAATTTCTTTTTCTGAATAGCTTATAAGAAATTTTGGAGTGATAACATGAGGAAAATTAATATTGACATAGGACAGGGTCGCGATTAGGCTCATAAGGGTGCAAGGACTACTTTTTTTTTTACTATGAGAAAATTGCTACACAAGAGCTACACAAAGTTTTGAGCTACATACTCGTAGCGCATGTGTTGCATAAGTTGGAGTTTGCTATATTCAAGGTCTTCAGGCATTAGAAAAACTACTTTAGGGGTTCTACACCATAACACTATCATTTCAAACATACCCATTTTCTTTTTTTTTTCCAGGAAGGTTTGCAGCCATATAACCCATGGAGGTCAGCCACACTCTACTACGAATTGGCTTCACAAAGTGAATGTTTTTGTCATAATTTTCACAATATTCTTTTGAATAAATTGAGCCTAATGCAAAAAAATGGAAAGGGGTTTTTATAAAGCATGGGTTGCTGAACAAAAACCTCCTTTTGTTTCTTCACAGGGGCCACAAATCGAAAGATTCAAATGCATCTTTAAAGCATATTTTTTAGACTGTGCAATTTACTATTTTAGTCATGATTTTAGGGAAACGATTATGAGGATATAGGGAAATATTTGAGGAAAATGAGGGAGGTTTATCTCAAATAAAAGTCATTCTAATAAAACATATCTCAGGTTTTACACAGGTGGTATATTTTGGGAATTAAAGGTGTCACTTCAAGATCCATTTTCATAATTCCTTCTTGACAGAATTCTAGAATTTTTGAAATTTGACTTGTAAATGTGAAAATTTTTGGAATTTTTATGGTTGGTGGGAGTCATAAGGTGCATGTGATGAACTGGTAGACATTATTTTGTTATGGAGTGGGAAAATATTGTCAAACTAAGAAATTTAGAATCTTGTTGTGCAACTCCTGCGTAGGTGTTAATTGGGTAGTTCTGAGCTTTGCATGCATGGAAATAGGCATCAAATGGGTCCTAATCCAACTCAAAAATCATGTCTTCCACCACATCACCTTAGCTTCACTTAGGACAGCCTGTGTCTATGCTGATTTGAAGCCTACTGTGCAATTCGTCATTCAGTTTTTTTTTGTCTTTTCAGTCAGTTTTGGACCTTGCTATTATGATGTTAGTGATATGGATAGAAAATAATGGATAGGGATCAAATAAGTAGATAAGATAAGGTTTATTTTAGCAAAAATTATATTTTATATTTATTCTTAACTTTATCTTAGCTTTATCTTTTAAAACATATGTTTCTAATTTCAGTTGGTTTCGATCCACTTAGTGGATAATAGGTACATTGTATCTATTATGTTTTTTATATTTTCCAAAATGTATGTAAGCCAAACAGAACATGGAAAAGGGTTTGGATAAGGGAGAAAACCTATGTATGTATTTTATTTTGCTGAAATAAAATTATTTTTACTAAGAATTTTCCACTTGACCAAAGATTATTGTGGCATATATTTAAATTTTTATGTGACCTTTCTTATGTGTATGTTATTCACTGTGACTTTGCTCAATTTTTCACTTTTAAATCGGTTCTAAAACAATTTTTTTAAGAATTCATCTATGCAGATTCTTTGAATCACTCCTCTCCTTTCTAAACTATAATTGAATTCACCTTTAGCTACATGCTCCTTTATGGTATTCTTCTAGATATTAGATCATGAAACATATTTTTAAAGATTCAATTTATTCTATGTTACATGTGGTTGGATATATTTGTGTAATTTCAAGTTATTTTCAAAGCTCAACCTATGTTATGACAAATGTTATGACTTGAAATAGTACCTACCTTGCCTCTTCTTTCATAAGTGTCTCATTTAAATCTCTGATAATTTTATGTAAAAATTTGAACCATGGATCCATGCTCAGTGGCCTCCCTCTCAAGTCTATCAACCATCATCATTAAATTATATTTACCTTTACAGATCTCGATTCTCTCAAATGTTGTTGAGCATTATTAGTTACACAATTTCATCTTTATTTTAAGTGAGGGAGCCCCCTCCGGTTGGGAAAGGCCAGTTTTCTAGCCAAAAGAGGTGTATGGTTACCCCTATAAATCTTTTCTTAGCCAGGGGGTTCAACTTTAAGGTGATAACATAGTGGCTTCATTTTCGGGGAGCGGAAGGTCTCATCTTTCCTAGGAAAGATCATCAAAGTTTAGATCTGATTACTAATGGTGGACATTAGTCAGACATAAAAAAAACTAAACTATTCACCTTGTCACTCCAAAAACTCCAAATCAAATTTAGAGAATGACAAGACTTGTTAGTACAAGGATGTAAGGAATAATATGTGAAAGTTAGGTACATAAACTTGAATTTTCTTCAACGTATACTATTATGTTTTATCAATTGCCTACTTTCCATTCTTGAAAATTTCCAAAGAATTTTCTTCTATGTGCTGAATCTGAATGTAGACTACAAATCTACACATGAGTCTCCTTTTAGAATTGTGTATCACTCCCTTGAAGATGAAAATGCATCTCATTTTTGCATTGGTTTTCCTCAACAAGATCCAACCAATAATCATAGTCCAACTAATACAACTCCATCTCAGACCTCAGTCATGGTTGGTACCCCATATGCCCCATTAAATTTTCCAGCCCCTTTGCATGAGTTACCATAGAACTATGGTCATAGTCTACCTCAATTTGATGGTACACGTAATATCACAACAAGGAAGCATGTGGAAAAAAACATTGACTTCATTAACCTTGAGGAAGTAGATCACAAAGATGTAAAATTGAGTTTTTTCTCAAAGCCTTTTAGGAGAATTTAGGAAGTAGTATATAAGTTTTACAACTCGAAACATTCCTAATTTCCAATAGTTTGAACACATTTTCCTTGACATAGGTGGTTAAAAATAACCCTTTTTAAATTATGGTTGAGTATCAGAATCTAGAGAAGTAGCTTGGTGAGATAGTCCAAGATTTCTCAACCAGAATTGATGGTTTTATAGACCTATTTGGGCACTGTAACCCCAACCATATATGTCCATAAACCAAGGGCTTCTAAGTCCCTAAAAGTTTTGTATCATACCCTAAAGGAACAAGGTCAGCTAATTACATCATCTCCTGGAAGTTCTCCATGGAAAACTGCTCAGAATTGGTCAAAAGTGGACCATACACACTGCTCAGTGCTAAGGGTGTGATGCAACTCACCTACCACATGCAAAAAGTGTGATGCATACTGAAAAGCCTTTCTGTAGGGTGCGATGAGTGAGAGTAGACAAATGGCAGAGATAGTTTGCAAGGTGGATGATCATGGAATCTTCCAGAAACTTCTCCTATGACACTTGCCTCTCTGAATTCGCCCAGGGATGGGTAAGAGATCATGAATCTCCAAGTGGAACCAAGAACTATCAAAGAGAGGACACTAATCAAAATCCTAGAAGCTGACTCACCCCCTGCAAACATCTATATATATATATCCCTCATCCCAGAGATCTAGAGGCTGGAATCTTGTATTTTGTAAGGATGTGATGTTGGTTTCTTGGTGGAATATCATAGTGTTGGGTGATCTAAGCTTTTCATGAGGTGAAGAAGGGCTTTCATGCTGGGAGGATGATGTTGGGTCAGATCAATGGGTTGTAATCCTCTCTTCTACTCTTTCTATTAA
Organism: Pinus taeda; assembly: GCA_000404065.3. Classification (NCBI taxonomy): domain Eukaryota; kingdom Viridiplantae; phylum Streptophyta; class Pinopsida; order Pinales; family Pinaceae; genus Pinus; species Pinus taeda. The sequence goes on from APFE030465927.1 coordinate 14,488, forward strand.
TAAAGCTATTCAAGTTTTCCTCCACATTCTTGTATGTTTGATGATATATGCATTTGTGTGGTCAATATATATCTAGTTCTATATTGTTTATGACTTTAGATCTCTGTACTTTGAAGATGTTATGATGCTTTGACTTTATAGGTGTTCTTTGAAACGGGGTAAGCAAGGAAGGAGCAGCAAAGATCTGTGAAAGGGGAGAAGGAACAAGCAAGGAGTCAAGCGAAAGACTGAGGTTGGTAGTCTCTGCTCCTCTCCCATCAACTTCTCATAAAGGAAAACGAAAGTAACTTTAGTTTGTTTGTTTCTAAGATAGCTACCCATCTTAGTGGGACTAGCAGCTTTGAATGGACAGTAGATTTCCCGATAACAAAATGGCGACTCCGCTGGGGAGAAAATAGCTTGTTTACTTGTCTATATTTGTTTGCTTTATAAACTACAGGCAGAGCCTGAAGTTAAGCCAGCTAGCCTTCGAACTGCATTTTCTATGCAAGTGCAAAGTAGATCAATGTTGCTTCAGTCCATCTCCAATTTTTGTTTATAAACTGAACAATTGATTTGCAAACATCCTAATTGCCCTAGTGGTGGCTCAAGTAACCTCATTAGATAAGCCCCTATAATTTATACTTACTGACTATCATTAGCTCAGCCTAAATCCTTGAATTAAGCTGCAAACTGTGACCAAAAACCAAGCAAAAGTCTCATCCTTGGACCATCGCACCTTCTCCTCTAGGCAATCTAGATGCATCGCACCTCCTATGTGCAGTAGGTGAGATGCATCCCTATTTCCCTGTGTTACAGGTGCAATGATCAGATAAGACTGTTTCTGCCTCCAGATTTTAGTTTTTTCTTCATGCTCTTCAGCTTTATTCAAGAGTTTTACTGTCTGTGATTAGTATACAATTGCGGAAACTCCCTTCCTTTGCATTACTCGGCCTCCATTGTACAAAGAATTGTGAATGTTTTTATGTGTTGTTCGCCATTTATAGTTCTCTTTTACAAAGAAGTAGCTTAATCGAACTGCCATCTTTTGATTTGGAAGTGTCGCAAGTGTCGTTTTCAGTAAAAGAAAAGAATCCTACTGTTCTTGATGGTCGATTACACTGTTACTCTTGTATTTGATTTGAATAATATTTTTTCAAGTGTCGAAAGTATTTTTCAATTCAAAATCGTAAAGTGTCGTCATTATCTTTCTTTTGTCTTTTGAAGAGAAAATTGTTAGTATTGTCGCTTTGAAAAGGTAATTTAGATTTGTACTCAGCATTCTTCTTGTCATTCACACATTAAGAAAGCAGCAAACAAATACATGCATGTGCATTTGCATTTGGACTACTTGTTGATTTTGATTTAGGACAGTGCATCTAGTGTGTGCTCTCTGCTCTATGTTGAAAGAATGTCATTTCTCTTTCCTTATTAGCTAGGATTTTCATTGCAAAAAGAAGATCAAATGACTATTTATCATCTTAGATTGCATTTTAGGAATTGTATATCTACATCACGTGGTGAACCTAAAAGGAAAACTTCTTAAGAAAGATCAACTATAAAATAAATTCAATGAACATAAAAACGCTTTGGAACCTAACGCACAACATTTAGGAGTCTAGGCTAGAGACATACTCCGAAGTCGTAAAGCCTGGTAACTATCGCTTTCATCGTAGGTTGGGTGATTCCTCCTCTTTGAGACGACAAGTGCCAGTACCGAGTTGTGCTCCCACATAACATCGAGTATATATTGGGAGACCACAATAGGCTATATCTTTTATCCTTAGGAAGCCAAGTCTGCCACCCTATCAATCGCAATGCACTAAACATAGCATTCGGGAAGATTGACTACCGTATCGTAAAAAATATTCTATAGTTTTACGATTGGTTTGGTAATCCCTCTGTCAAGATTTCCAGAGTAGTCTCTTTCATTCCTTTTCAGACTCCTTAAATGAAAAGGTCCATCTGAGCACTTGTCACTTTAGGCTCATTAAAAATCGAAGGCTACTAGAGTCATCTTTAACTTTTTCTCGACTCTTAAAAATTGAAAAAGAAAGTTGTGTCAAAGCATCATAAAATTTATTTTAATTGGAATAATGTCACTGTTCCCTCATTGGTCTTAGGTTGAGAAAAATGGAGTCCACCAACCAAGGATTTCCCCTTGGGGGAAATCCTAGTCCTTTCTCCTCTTGGGGAGATGTTGGTGCACGTCATATGGCCACATTGTGCCTCCCAGGACTGACAATCAGCTTGCCAATATGGCTCTTCTCGACCTCTGTCGTTCAAACCACCGTGATTCCTGATCAATCAAGTCAGCAACTAGATGATACTAGAGTTACCCCCCAACCATCTGCTTCGCTTCTTTCTCCCTCCCCTCCTTCCTCTTCGCTCGATGAAGATGGTAAAGCTAAAAGCCAAATAAATGAGAAGAAGAAGAAAGGGAAGGAGAAGGAGAAAAAGAAGAAGGAGCCAAAGGAAAAAAGGGGCAACCATGCATCATCTAGTGAAAATCCACATACTACACCATCCAAACCTAAACCTCCATGTGTCATTTGCAAAGGAGACCACTATCATCGAGATTGTCCTTGCATCCCTCGAATCTTAAGGGACTCGTCTCCTCATTTGCATAATCCGGTGTCGTCAACCTCTGACGATGATGTTGAGAGTACACCGTCAACTAGTGAAAATGAAGTGTCTGGACAGAAAGGAAAATATAAATTTCCTTGTAAACTGTGTGAAGACAATCATGTCGTCCACTGTTGTCCCTTCCTGGACGAAGCTAAAAGAGTCTTGGATAACCGTCCTGCTTCACTGCTACGGCTTCCTCCTCGGTACAAGAAACTCTTGCCAAGTCCATCACTAGTTTAAAATCCAACTAACACAACTTTGTTGTCGGTCGAAGCATCTACCATTGAAGATAAACCCTCTGATTCCATACTAGACCAAAGTCATCGGGTCGAGATGGCAGTCAACCCAGTCTTGTCTTCAGAAGGTCCATGTTCAGATGATACAGTCACCGGAGAGAATGAGAATGACACTGTTCAAATTATTTTCATAAACACAGACCCTGATGAACATAGGGGCAATCTACCCGTTCCTTTACCTCAGGAAGGAAGTTTGTCAGAGTCATATCCGGCCGTTTATTCGGTCCCACCTCCGAGCAACCTAGTTGTTTCCTTCAACTGGAATCTACTAGGCAGACCCCGTCTACTAGCTAATGTATTGTTCTGAATCATTGTACAAGCTTATAGAATGGTCATGGTCAGTACTATCATAGATGAAGGGGCTTCTGTGAGTATCCTTTCCTCAACTGCTTGGAAAGCGATCAATTCACCATCGCTTCTACATGAGATGCAAAATCTGATAGGCTTCGATAAAGGAACCAATCGACCATTAGGGATCCTTCCAAATTTGCCTATAACTTTAAGAGGGAAAATCATTTATATGAACGTAATGGTAGTCCAAGGATATTTAGATTATAATCTACTCCTTGGGTGTGACTACATTTATACCATGGAGCCGTTGTCTCCTCACTCTTTCGAGTAATGTGTTTTCCGCATGAAGGCAGAGTGGTCTAGCTCGTAGACCAGCTTTCATTCCCTGGCTCACACATGGCTAATAGTCAAATTCCATGCCTAACTGGTCTTTTTACGCAAGGACTGTCTCATCAATCTCTAGTCCATCCACCTGAAGAGCGCGAGCAATTCGGTGGTCATGACTGAAACCTAGGGGGCATGCACCCTGGTCTGCTTCGATAGGAAAACCTTGGGTATAGGGTAGGTTTCCACAAAGGATATATGTCTAGTTTGACACACCCATCCATTTAGGAAAATGGGATTACACCGGAATAAGATTCCCTCCTCAAAGTTATGTGAGTGGAGGCGACTACACCATTCACCTTTGTCTATTTCAATAGACATCGCCAAGGAAGTGTTTTGTCTGCAATGTGGATGGAGCAATCTTATAAATGCGAGAACTTTCATGTGGTAACTTGGAAACTCTACTTCTCTATACCTGGGGGCATGCAAACCTTTTGTACACAAGTGAAAAGTGACCAGTGTAATGCTAACTCCATAATTTCGCTGACTTCAATTGCTTAAGTTAGGTGAGTGGTCGGATCGACTGTTCACCTTTGTAGGGGCCAAATGGTGCCAGCAAAGTAAAGGAAGAATTTTCCTACCTAACCTTAGTAGTTAATTAACCCCTAGGATAGTAGTTGGTCATTCCTATCTTGCATGTGAAAGGTAGCGGAGAAACGTTTCGAATGGTGCAAGCTCCGTAAAAATTGAACCTATTGATGAGACATCCTTATTATATAGCTGGCATGAGCAGTTTTACACAAAGTTCAAGCTCGTTAAAAATTAAACCTAAGCGATGAGCATATGTTCCACCAGAGTTTAAGCTCATTAAAAAATGAACCAACCTCTGGTAAATAACCATTGTGAATGCATTATCATTAGCTTTTTAGCCTTGGTCGTGTTCTTACCATCACCTCCACTCTGTTTTAGCCAATCATATGCCTCCATTTGATTTTTTACCCTTTTGAGGAAGAGCTGCGATGAATGATTCTATTAGCCATCCTCTTAGCACTGCCATGATTGGAAAATTACAAACCTTACCTAGAATCAGCTGCTACCCAAAAATATCACTCGTTCCTCAAAAAACGAGTCTCCTTTAAGCTCTTTTCATATGACTCATAAAATATGAAAAGATTGCCGAGAAATTGGCCTCTCCAGCTCGTTAAAATGATCGGAAGTGTTATCCCTCCTCTAGATTTTAATATTTTTGGACCTGAGGGATCATTACAGAAAAATATCAAGCTCTTGTCTTGTTCAGCTCGTTAAAACTATCAAAATTCATCCCTTTCATATTATTTTATGCTTTTTCGGACTTAAGGGATCAGATGATGAAAAAGGATTACTAGAGTTTCCTTTTCATCCCTCTTTAGACTCTCTAAAATTGAAAAAGGACTGAGTTATCTTTGTTGTTAAACTCGTTAAAACCAATAGCGACAAACTTGTCCATGCAGACAAGAATGAGTTTCACTATCGCTAGGCTCATTAGAACATAGCGACAGGTTTTCCTGAAGGGGAAATTATAGAACAAGCATATTTATCCTCCTCAAGCTTGATAAATATAAAGAGGTACTAGTCAGCAATGACTGGGGAAAATTTGGGAAGAAAACTTCAAGACACTTTATTGGTAGCATGTCACTTTTGAACATGACACTTTCACTTCATCACCATGATTGAGTCAAGTTGGGTTATTTCGTTCATCGGTCATATTAATATTGGTCCATCGTGCCATCCATATTTGGGGTTAACACTACCAATCCATTTCAGTGTCGCCGATATGTTCAAGAGAATTTGCTCAGAGAATTCACCAACCCAGCTTGTGTCTCATCCACCACAATACATTCACGCTCCATTCTTTCATGACCACCAGCCTGAACCCTGTATCATCAGATCGTTTTCACCTCCACAAAATCATTTGCTCCATTCCGTGTTGTCGACGACAGCTCATTATCAAAGAATTCGACCTAGGAACAACCCTTTTAGTACTTTGAAGCTTGCATGCCTCAATGGCAAGTTTCTCACTTCTGGTGACATTTTTACACCAACAGCCTTCGACCGAAAGACTTTGCGTGGTGTTCGACGCCAAGTCCCTTTTTCACACCACATGAATTATACTGTCGTACCTTGAGGGTCATCATCATTATCGGTGATTCCTCTCGCACCTATTAACAACTTACATCATTGGCTAGTAATCGGGCACTGTCTTTCCATGTTCGACTCCAGAACATCTCTTTAAATGGATCGACTTGTACTTCAGGCGAAGATTGAATGAGTTTGAAGACCTCGGGTCTAGTTTCATCCATCCGAGCTACGATATATTCAGGAAAATAAAGACATCAAATGTACATCATTGCTGCACAGATGATCATCCGAATCAAAGGATGATGGCTCTATCAAAATCATCTGTCTTCCACACAAACGGTTGTCTGTCCTATGTACATGAAAATGAATTTATAAAGCTAAGCATGGGAATGCCCACCTCAGCTAGCTCATGAAAATATTATGAAGATAATGTATTGTATTGTACCTTATTATAGGTCGCCTTCTAATTCGAAAAACCTTGAATCCTCATGATAAAGCATTTCACCCGACATCAAAAGATTTTTGACCTCATGCTTTAGGGAGCAACTATTATAGACATATTTAGGCACTGCAACCCCAATCATATATGTCCATAAACCAAGGGCTTCTGAGTCCCTAAAAGTGTTGTCTCATACCCTAAGCTAAGGGTGCGATGCATCTCACCTACCACATGCAAAAAGTGCGATGCATACTAAAAAGCCCTCCTGTAGGGATCGATGGGTGAGAGTAGACAAATGGGAGAGATAGTTTGCAAGGTGGATGATCATGGAATCTTCCAGAAACTTCTCCTGTGACACTTGCATCTCTGAATTTGCGCAGGGATGAGTAAGAGATCATGAATATCCAAGTGGAACCAAGAACTATCAGAGAGAGGACACTAATCAAAATCCCAAAAGCTGACTCACCCCCCTGCAAACATCTATATATGGATCCCTCATCCCAGAGATCTAGGGGCTGGAATTTTGTATCTTGTAAGGAAGTGTTGTTGGTTTCTTGGTGGAATATCATAGTGTTGAGTGATCTAAGCTTTTCATGAGGTGAAGAAGGGCTCTCATGCTGGGAGGATGATGTTGGGTCAGATCAATGGGTTGTAATCCTCTCTTCTATTCTTTCTATTAATAAAGCTATTCAAGTTTTCCTCCACATTCTTGTATGTTTGATGATATATGCATTTGTGTGGTTAATATATATCTGGTCCTATATTGTTTATTATTTTAGATCTCTGTACCTTGAAGATGTTATGCTGCTTTGACTTTACAGGTGTTCTTTGAAACAGGGTAAGCAAGGAAGGAACGGCAAAGATTTGTCAAAGGGGAGAAGGAACAAGAAAGGAGTCAAGAAAAATACTGAGGTTAGTACTCTTTGCTCCTCTCCCATCTACTTCTCATAAAGGAAAATGAAAGTAACTTTAGTTTGTTTGTTTCTAAGATAGCTACCCGTCTTAGTGGGACTAGCAGCTCTGAATGGACACTAGATTTCTTGATAACAATGGTGTTTATGATTCCATTTGTAATGATGTAAAGCCTTCCCCAAGATTGGCTATGCTTCATTACCTTGTTCATTTTGATGTTGAACTTGCCTATCATCTCGGAGAGAGGAATCCTACCACTTGGGAGGATATGCAGAAAATTGTTGTTGATGTAGAATTGAATCTATTGATCAAAAGGGCCAAAACGGAAGATGGCAGAAGGGAAGTGGTTAGGGAGGAGATTTCTCCATTGTTAGACAATAAGATGGATTCATTGATGAAAACCAGGGAAAAGTTGATGGAAACTTTCACTATGAAAAAAATATTGTTAGAGGGTAGTGAAGATGACCTCCTCTCCAAGAAGATTCGGTAGATGAAGGAGAGGTGGTTGATTTATGTCACCATGAGCTAGAAATTGGTTGTTTTATTTATTAATTTGAATACAATCCTGAAGAGAAACCAATGAGATGTTCTTAGTAAGATGATGTTAAATTTCAACAATTTAAGGCAGCCAACATGCATGTGTCATGTCTAACAACAATGAAGAATATGATGTGTTATTACTCTGATATTTCTTTTGAAGTTAAAGAAGGAAGAAAATTCAAAGGTAACCACAAACCACTTTTGGAGATCAGGACCTAGCCTTCTTGATGCTCAGAGAGGCTATCTCTTTATAATTTAACTTTGTTTTAGCTAAGATGATTTTAGGCTAGTTATTGTTTGCACTTGGGTTTTGTTTTGAAATTGGGTGGTGGGATCACTTTAATTAGATGAACAGAGGTTTCCTTTTACCAAAGGGAAATGGGTTCAAATGTCAGACAAACAAGACTGGATTCAGTTCTAAAAATAGTGCCTATAGGGTAAGATAGATAAGTTACTATAGATCTCAAAGGCTAAATGGTGAAATGCTTTCAAATCGGATCCAAGGAGCAATTAAGTGTTTCCTAGGCTAGACTCTGGAAGGAATGAATGAGGTCAACTGGGATGGGAAAGAAGTTAAGGGTTCTCAAGTCTGGGTATCAAAGGAAAACATGTAAATGACTAAATGTGCAAAACAGAGTGTACTTAAACAAATTCTGAGTGATATCTCCAATTAATTCATTCAAATTTAGAACATATTGAAGATTATGAAACACATAAGAAGGTAACAAAATCAATCAAAGAAGATACTTCAGTACAAATAGCTCATCTCATGAATCCTGTAGAGAAATGATTTTATTACTTGCTCCAGTCTATTGACTTGAAAATGGTACAATCACCCTTAGATTTTAAAATCAAAATAGCTCTACAAATGTAAAATAATCCACCCTAATACTTCGAATTATGAATTATTTATACAAAAAGGAGTTGCAAAATATCTGAAACTGCATTGAGAACTAATCTAGGAAAAAGGAAATATCTTCATGCAAGAAGATCGAGAGAGTTATTGAACTACTGCTTGTTGTCCCTGTTATTTAGGTTTTGTTGGCTTTCCTCTTTGATATTTTTCCCTTTAAGCTGGTTGGCTATTTTGGTCTTCATGATCGATGTTCTGTTTTACTTTAACCTTTCATCTGATACTCTTTAACCTTACTGACCTATCAATATCCTTTTACTGTGTTGTTTTACTTTTTACTGTACATTTATATTTTACTGTGTATTTACTACATTAAATCATTCATTTTTTCCATTCTTTCCTCATTTGGTAATTGGATATTGGGCATCTTTCTATATATTTCATCTACCTCTATATATTTGGCAAAGGTAGGCTTATTAATAAACATGTGTTTTACCTCATGTTGGAGGTAAAACAAGTTCTCAAAAGTTTGATACAACACTTTGCATGTTGGTAAGCCCTTCATGGATGAAGTGATTACCTTTTCTTTGGCTACTTCCCTAATCTTCTTATTGTAATCCTCATGTGTCATTAACTTATCATTTGTTACTAAGGGATTATGTAATCCCTTTTCCTTCAAAAGTTCAAACTTAACCATGCACCTGTCAATGGCTAGTTGCATGTTTTGACACTTATCTTCTAAATTCAACATCAAATTCCTCTTAGTGAGGACTTTTCTGACATCCAAAATTGTACCTATCCTGTCAGGTATCTCAAGTTCTTGTGGCTCATATTTATTCTTGGAGTTGAGGAAGTGGATGATTCTTGAAGCTTGCTCTAGCATATCTCCAAGTTCTTCCTTAACTCCCTGAATGGCTTCTATAGCCTACTTTATTAAATCAATCTATTCAAATATGACCTAGATGGATGGCCAAATATCATTGATAGAGTCAATGATATTAGCCATAGTTGCTCTTTAGCCTTACCTATAGGTTGACTCAATCTCAATTCTTTCTCCGGGACTTTTATTCTTTCATTCATCCTTGTAGCCTTTCGTTTTTCTTCTTTATGCATGATCTAGGCAAGTCTGCAATCTATCTCTGGCCTAGTGACTTTTGTAGGTTTTATCCCCTTACAGAAATTACCTACATACGAATTCTAAATCACAGGAAAAATAAAAATGCGAGAGCATAACACATAAAACACATATACACAGAGATTTCCCACTAGATCTCAAAATCGAGACTACCAGCTTGATTTTTCATTATATTCCTTTCAATGTTACAATACATATTTATACATG
>APFE030465928.1:0-11466 GCA_000404065.3 Pinus taeda
TCATGAATATATCAACAATTTCTACAGTTTTATAAGTGATTTGACAAGAATAAAATGAGTTTTTTTTCTTAACTTTTCTACCACCACCATGATGGAATTGTTTTGTTTCCTGAATCTAGGAAAACCTATTATAAAATCCAACGTAATTGTATCTCATTTCCACTCGAGAATAGGAAGTGGGTGAAGCAGAATAGCTAGATGCTAATGTTCCGCCTTAACCAGCTGACACTCTAAGCATTTATCTAGGTATTCTATGATATATCTTCTCATACCCAGCCAAAAATAGCCCTTTTTAATTGTAGAAAATAACTTTTGATAGCCTGGATGTGCCATATATGGACTCCTATGAAATTCATCTAACATATATTGCCTAACAGTTTTTTGATTTGGCATATAAATCCTCCCTGTAAAAGTCAGCAACTGGTCTTTTTTTATTCCATAATTAGTTTCTTCTCCAGAATCATGTATTTTCTTAGCTTACTCCCACAGGAATTCATATTCGGGGTCTTTCATAACAACTTCTCTAATTTGATTTGAGAAATTAATTTCTATATGGTTGAATGATATTTCATATAAGTGATGCAATTTCCTACTTAAGGCATCTGCCACCTGATTTTCCTTTCCTTTCAAATGTTTGATGTCGAAATCAAATTCACCCGGGAAGGTAGTCCACCTTGCTTATTGTGCATTTAAATTGGGTTTCTTAAAGAAACTTGTTAAACTGCTATGGTCTATCATTAAGAGAAACATTTTTCCTAATGAATAATGCCACCACATTTTTAGGTTTATGCACCACTACTATCAACTCTAGATCATACGTTGGATACCTCTGTTCATGATCCTTCAGCTTATGTGATTTATAAGCTATCACTTTTCCTTACTGCATCAACACACCACCAACTCCCTCTTGACAAACATCCATGCATACAATAAATTCCTTCTCAAGGTCCACTACCTTCAGTACAGGGGTGGTGGTTAATAACTACTTCAAGAGTTTAAAGTTGTGCTAACATTCAATTGTCCACTGAAAGGCTCTTCCCTTTTTTTGCAAAGAGGTAATAGGGTAAGCAATTTTGGAGAATCCCTTTATAAATCGTCGGTAGTAACCTGCCAAACCCATGAAAGGTCTAATATCTACCACATTTTTGGGTACAGACCATTGCATGATGGTTCTCTTCTCAAGGTCTACGGCTACACCCTCTGAAGAGATAATATGTCCTAGATATTTGATCTGGTCTTTATAGAAATCACATTTGCGGTATTTCGCGTACAACTAATTCTCCTGCAAAAATTGCAATACTATACAGAGGTGTTCTTTATGTTCCTCCAAATTCTTGGATTAGATCATAATATCATCAATAAATATTAAAACAAATTTGTCTAGATAAGGGTGAAATACACCATTCATCAGACTGATAAAGGTTTCTAGAGCATTGGTGAGTCTGAATGATAACACAATAAATTCATAAAGCCCATAACATGTTCTAAACATTGTTTTGCAAATATATTCTTCTCTTATTCTAATCTGATGGTAAACTGATCGAAGGTTACCATTCTAGGAGCATATATCATTCTTTCTATTTACATTGTTTTTTTTTTAAGGTTAATTATGCAACAATATCCTATAATGCATTAATGATAATTTCCTCTCTACAAGATATGACATGGGAATATAAATTCTTGTACAAAAATGTTTGAAAGTTCTACTTTGTTGTTTCTTTTTCATTGTGCAACTATGATAAATTTTATTCCCTTACATGTCCTACAGGTTCCTGAAATAAGCCAGTTTCCTGACATCTTGCCACCGAAATCATTCTATTAAAAGTTCCATTAGTTTTTAATAGATTCTGTTAACAAATTCCTTTAACTGTAGAAAGAACCTTCGTCGTCTGATTACTAAGCTCAAACTCTTCTGCAACAGAAGAGAAAGATGATAGATGTTGCTATAGTAACTACAATATTTCTCTTTAGGTGTTCAATTGAATATACACATTTCTTGTCCTGTTGGTAATTAATTTCCAGCGATTGAATGAAGTTCATTCGTTTACTGTCTTGAATTTAAAGTTGCATGTCTGAAATAATTACAACTATTCGTAGTAGTTTTAGTTCATATATTTGTATGTCTTGATTGTTTACCCTTTTAAAGGTCTCGGGACTGTTACTAGCAGTCGGTGAACTGCCTAGCTTCGGGAACTAACACGATTCCTTAATCAAAGTCATAATTTATAGAAACCTAGTCACCTAATCACCACTCTAGGGTACCTAGTGCTTCAACTATACAGATTATTTTCCATTTTGATGTTTAATTCTAGAACATTACTTGTTCAATTGGTTCTTTTTCCTCTTCTAACTTCTACAGGGTGACCACCTAACCCTGATTGTAATTTCAGACAAGAAATTCTACATATATTTAATCATTTTCGTTTTCTGTAACTATCCTAATCAAAGTTTTCTTTTATGAAAACATTTTGTACAAATAAACAATCAATTCTCTGAATCATTATTCCTAACAACCATTCTTTCATCATTTCTTTACTGAATGTTGACAAATAAAAATTTCTAACAGAGTCTACCAAACCTTTTCCTTATTCGTAATTATTTAGTCAGAAACCTCCTCTTACACAGACATATAAAAATAAATAGTAGGGAAATTTCAGAACTTATCTGTGTTAGACTCCGTCTCATCTCAGAGATTGATTCTTTTTCAAAACCCTGTTTTGAAGAAGAAATCATTAATGTGTTGTTTAAATTTGTGTAATTTATTCTCTAGCTCTTCAAAAGGCAGCAGTGACTTCAAGCTCCTATCTCTGCAAAAGCACAATTCATAATATCATCAGCGATCAGGGACAAAGTGAAATCAAACAGAAACAGAGAGAATCAAAATAGGTCTTCATGGTTTCATCAGTTCCAACACCTGCAGGAAATCAAATTTAAAAAAAAATCATCATTTCAAAGCCCAAAGTCAGAGGAAACGAGAAATCAGAGTTTGTGTCCAAGTTAATGTTTATTTATTTGTTATGCTGGATTTGAAGTGTGACTAGGCCAGGCGAAATTCATGATTTGCAGGGCCTACTCAGTAGTCTGTTTCACTGTCAAAGTTGGTCTTTGAAAATGGGTGTTTAGGATGGTGATAACTTGCCTAAGCGTTCAGCCTTAATGGATGCTTTAGGGCGCTGCGCTTGTCTTCCTCAGATTGCAACCATGCTGGTTAAGAGCCTTCATCGTATCCTACAATTTGCAATTTATCCAACTGTTGTTTCGTTCAAGCATTTCTGTTTTTGCCATGTTTGCAGAATATTTTTCTGTGTCAGAGGAGGCGATTAATGAACAAATTGATCCGAAATCGTCGACAGGCTGCACTTGCCCTGAGAGAACAGTGTTATGAGGTTGTGATGAATGCTCTTCGATCATTAAAAGGTGAACCTGGTTAGAAAAGACTTTATAGAGAGTTTGGATCTCCTGTCCGACATACTGCAAGCCGGCCTTTGCTTGATCAAGCATCTCAAGAGCGATTTATACGTCAAATTATTCAGCTTAGTGTTCGATGGCCTGATCAAGCTTTTCATCAATATTTGTATTGAACAATGATTGAACTTGGGCTTGAGAATGAACTGTTGGAGCTTGCGGGACCAGATCTGGTACTTTTCTTGCAGAGAGCAATCAAAGTCTGGCAATTTAATAATCAAATCAACAATGCCTTCCGCTCCTTCATCCATTACTCGTACATGACAAGCTTTGAATCTTGAGCAAGCCAAATACCTGGAATTTCTTGCTCATTACTATGTACTCTTAAGACTGTCAGAAAGGAGGCAAATGGAAGGTGGTGAAATGTTGACACTAGAGCAAAGATATCAGTATCTCAGTAATGCTATATTGTAAGCAAGGAGTGCGTGCAGTACCCATGCCGCAGTGAACTCTATGGTTAACCATTGTGACAATGGATTGCTGGAAGCTATTATATGTAAAGGGATAGAAAGGTGACACACTTCTGGAACGCAGATGAATATCACACACAAACCTTCAAGCTCGGGTCCGAATCAAGGGGAAAGCTAAGATTTGTTGATCTTGCGGGCTCTGAAAGGGTGATTGTGGAGGTCTGAATAGGGCTACCAGTGGTCCATGTGGGTAATAACATCAGGTTTGTATTCCTGGATTAGTTGCTGGCACACCTTTCACCATCTCGGACATCTTGGTCTCCACTCAAAAAAGTTATGAAGAAAGTACTATTATCTAAAACCATTCTGTTAAAGATGGATGAAGTTCTTGGAAGGGATTCTTACAAACAAGAGTTGCATTAACAATTTGGGTTGAAACCTTTCATTCTTCGATGTCTCCAATAAATCAACTTTATTTATTCAAGGATTATTGTTGGCAAACAGACTCCAACAGATACAGAGGTCAACAGTTGATTCTTTAAGATACTAATAAAAGAAAAAGGCATACATTGAATATGTTATAAGGAGATAGCAGTAATAATAGATAAATTGTTCTTTAGCTTATGTGGATGTCACAAATGGCACTAGTGGGCATCTTGAGACTGATCATTCCAGAATCAGAAAATTTATGTCAAAATTGGCCCTTATTGTTGAGTGCGATACTATGGTGGGATTTGTGTCAAACTGCAGTTTCCTTGGTTCAGAAAAAGGAAAGGATTTCCACATGGTTTTCTATGGTATATGCTTAATAAGATAAAGCTCTATGGCTATAGTATTTAGTAGATGCATTCTGTGATGAATTGAGGTTTCTTAAAGTTATCTTTCCTTTTCGGATTCATATGAGATGGACATGGAGAGAGTTTGCAACGAATGAAATCATAGAACCTCTCTGCAGGGGCATAGAAACTGATCTTCGTCCGCATGTGCGCTCTGCTCATCTGAAAGGATCAGTTAATGTGAATCCTACAAAGACAGGCTTGCGTGATTTATCCTGGTACTTGCAGTTAAAACTATTGAGGATATCATCCTGAGTATATCCATATAAAATCGCATGTTGAGAACTATTTGAATGCGGCTTTCCACAATCATGCTGCCATGGCTCCTCATGACTGGAAGACATATTTTGAGATGAGACACCGTGCAGAACAGAACTACGGGCTGGAAATAACGATGATATTCATTCACCTGGTCAGAAGTTGGAGCAGGGTGTTGATCTACTTGAAATAATGCATAACATTCATATATTTGTGACTTCACATACTTATAATCTACATACACAGGTATTCATAGAGGAAGGTTCTAATGCCCCAAACTGGAAAAAAAAAAAAAAAAAAAAAACTTGATTACAGTTGGCGTAAAGCATGTCGCCAAATCAAACACATGGAATAGGCGTTATAGGTACAACTGTGAATTTTGCATACCATTTTCTGGCTCGAAAGTTTGTTGGTTTCTCACAGTCTTGTTTGGTTAAAGAAATACAGATTTTGGAAAGGAAATCCAAATGAATATCTTTATCAACGAGCAGAAACTGTAAAAAAAATGAGAAAATGGCATTTCTTAGGTGGCAGTCATTGCGATATGCGCGCATTTGATTATGTGGCAGTTTGACCCGTATTTTAGTAAAGCGGCAGAGCGTATTTCCAGATTTGGGGAGCAGTTGCAAACTGGCATTCAGGATCCGATTGCCTGTAGCTTCAGCAAATGGGATTGACACCTACCAGAAGACACGTGTTACCAGATGCCTAAAATTCGTTTTCTTATCTATAACCTCAGTTAATCAGTGCTCCAAAAATTTCAAAAGAAACGAATTCGCCTATTTCGAGCCTTAATTACGATTTCATGGGATTTTTGCTCCAGATTTACCTCTTAATTGGCCAAGTATCATAAGGTTTGGAGAAACGGGGTACCCTATTTAGAGTAGTTGAAACGCCTTTCATAATTTTTGTAATTGTTAAAACAACACCCGGATTGTGGGTCGGTCTATTGTTTTGTTTTAGAATAGGGAAAACCCACTTTCCTATTTTTGTAATTGCAGTTGAAACAGCACCGGGGGCTGTGAGGTCGATTTGTTTTTTCTGAACAACATGTATTGATTATATTAGAAAAAATTCATTTGTAAGAGAGGAGAGAGAGATTTTTTTTCTGAGTGCTGAGTGCTGGGAGCTGCTGGAGCGTAGCAGAGCCTTCTTGTACAGTTTTTGGCAGAAAATTTAATGAAATTTCACAGCTCTGTATGCTGAGATTCATGTGGTATGTTAATTTGGCATAGGTTTTCCCTTTGTCTTATATGTGAACTGTTATGTTTCATTTACCTCATTATCATATCTAATTGAGCAAATGAAGTGATTAGGTAGGAATTCATAGTATTGTATGCTCCTCCTATAAATTTGCTCACATTCGATGTTTTCTTCTGTTTAAGGAGGATTCAGAGTTATTGTCTACCCTCCTTAGCTCCTCACCAGTCTTTCCATCCCATTGAAATCTAGATTTGATGCTAAGTTCATGCCTGCCTTGCCTCAGTTAATAATCTGTGTTGTTCATTATATTTTTCTGTTTCAAACTGTGATCTTGCCCATTCAGCCCAGAAAAGCCCCGTCATTTAATTAAAAACCCCAAGCAAACCTTCCTATATCAATTTACTAGCCTAAGATCTTTATTTCTAATTGGTCAGCTTATCATATTGAAAGATCTATCAAATCTGACCTGAGAGAGCCTTCTCATACCTCGTAGGGCTAGCTACGAGGTGAAATGGTTTGATGTAACCTTGAAGATTTGCCTTTCTCAGCCTGAGGTGAAATCTCAAGCGCTAACATATTGGCGACCATACTGGGGAGAACAAATTTGTAATTTGCTTATTGACGTGTTATTTCATAAGTCTTAGACGAAGTCTGAAGATATGCCAGGTAGCCTTCGAACACGCTCTTGTTTTACATCAGCGTTAGTAGATAAACGCTGCTTCAGTCGATCTCCGTGAGCTTGTGAAATTAGCGCTTCATTGGCACTTGTACCCCAGTACATGTATCAAGTTCAGATCTGATTGTTGATGGTGAACAACGATCAGGCACTTGACAGGCTGAAATCATTCACTGGCGACTTCAACTCGATCCAGACACTCCAACGCATGCTGATCTGTTCATGCAATGGTAGGGTATGTGGCAAACCCTGCCCTGCGTGAAGCTGTAAACGATGATAGACATTGGTTAGCAGATTTTGAACTCAATGAAAAATTTGTCAGTGGCTTCCTTCAAGGTTTGAAATCTTCGAAGTTTCCTTTTGAAGTTAAAACAAGTGTCTATGAATTAGTTGTTGAAAGAATTGAAGACGAGATTCAGTATCTCGATGAGCAGATCCATTCTTATGATTTCCAAGACCCTAAAGTGTTCTTGGAAATCCTTCCTCCTTCACAACAAACAATAACAGACTTGCCTACAGATATTTATATTGACAATGTGCAGCTGGAAGTATGTCTTGCAGAGTTGGGGCAGCTAACAGAGTCCGGCTTCCGTGATCCTATTGCGGCATATATGGACATGTTTCTCAGTTTGATGGACAAATCAGGCTGTCTTTTCCGTGACCAGGGTCAGCACATGCATGAAGGGCTGCCAGCAATTGCAGCTGTGACTTCGTGGCAGCATGCTCAAGCGGATTCACTGTCAGGTTTACTCGAATGGTTAATATGGCATTTTAGCATTACCTAATCTCTTGTTTATACAGCAGATTAGAGTAGCTTTGTAAATAAATAAGCTAGCCATAAGGGCAGCATCTTGTTTTAGTTGGCTTGAAGATTGTTAAGTTGTTTTTTAGTCATTTCAGTCTTGAGATCAAATCAATTTGAGTTCAGTTTTAGTTGTGTTGATGATGACTCCATTGCCCAATGGGTGGAGGCACTGTCTGCTCTCCCAAAGTTCTGCGGTTCTTGGCACCTCCAGGAAGCTGCAGCTGCCATCCCAAATGGAGCCGATGTTAGACTCCGTCTCATCTCAGAGATTGATTCTTTTTCAAAACCCTGTTTTGAAGAAGAAATCATTAATGTGTTGTTTAAATTTGTGTAATTTATTCTCTAGCTCTTCAAAAGGCAGCAGTGACTTCAAGCTCCTATCTCTGCAAAAGCACAATTCATAATATCATCAGCGATCAGGGACAAAGCGAAATCAAACAGAAACAGAGAGAATCAAAATAGGTCTTCACGGTTTCATCAGTTCCAACACCTGCAGGAAATCAAATTTAAAAAAAAATCATCATTTCAAAGCCCAAAGTCAGAGGAAACGAGAAATCAGAGTTTGTGTGCAAGTTAATGTTTATTTATTTGTTATGCTGGATTTGAAGTGTGACTAGGCCGGGCGAAATTCATGATTTGCAGGGCCTACTCAGTAGTCTGTTTCACTGTCAAAGTTGGTCTTTGAAAATGGGTGTTTAGGATGGTGATAACTTGCCTAAGCGTTCAGCCTTAATGGATGCTTTAGGGCGCTGCGCTTGTCTTCCTCAGATTGCAACCATGCTGGTTAAGAGCCTTCATCGTATCCTACAATTTGCAATTTATCCAACTGTTGTTTCGTTCAAGCATTTCTGTTTTTGCCATGTTTGCAGAATATTTTTCTGTGTCAGAGGAGGCGATTAATGAACAAATTGATCCGAAATCGTCGACAGGCTGCACTTGCCCTGAGAGAACAGTGTTATGAGGTTGTGATGAATGCTCTTCGATCATTAAAAGGTGAACCTGGTTAGAAAAGACTTTATAGAGAGTTTGGATCTCCTGTCCGACATACTGCAAGCCGGCCTTTGCTTGATCAAGCATCTCAAGAGCGATTTATACGTCAAATTATTCAGCTTAGTTTTCGATGGCCTGATCAAGCTTTTCATCAATATTTGTATTGAACAATGATTGAACTTTGGCTTGAGAATGAACTGCTGGAGCTTGCGGGACCAGATCTGGTACTTTTCTTGCAGAGAGCAATCAAAGTCTGGCAATTTAATAATCAAATCAACAATGCCTTCCGCTCCTTCATCCATTACTCGTACATGACAAGCTTTAAATCTTGAGCAAGCCAAATACCTGGAATTTCTTGCTCGTTACTATGTACTCTTAAGACTGTCAGAAAGGAGGCAAATGGAAGGTGGTGAAATGTTGACACTAGAGCAAAGATATCAGTATCTCAGTAATGCTGTATTGTAAGCAAGGAGTGCGTGCAGTACCCATGCCGCAGTGAACTCTATGGTTAACCATTGTGACAATGGATTGCTGGAAGCTATTATATGTAAAGGGATAGAAAGGCGACACACTTCTGGAACGCAGATGAATATCACACACAAACCTTCAAGCTCGGGTCCGAATCAAGGGGAAAGCTAAGCTTTGTTGATCTTGCGGGCTCTGAAAGGGTGATTGTGGAGGTCTGAATAGGGCTACCAGTGGTCCATGTGGGTAATAACATCAGGTTTGTATTCCTGGATTAGTTGCTGGCACACCTTTCACCATCTCGGACATCTTGGTCTCCACTCAAAAAAGTTATGAAGAAAGTACTATTATCTAAAACCATTCTGTTAAAGATGGATGAAGTTCTTGGAAGGGATTCTTACAAACAAGAGTTGCATTAACAATTTGGGTTGAAACCTTTCATTCTTCGATGTCTCCAATAAATCAACTTTATTTATTCAAGGATTATTGTTGGCAAACAGACTCCAACAGATACAGAGGTCAACAGTTGATTCTTTAAGATACTAATAAAAGAAAAAGGCATACATTGAATATGTTATAAGGAGATAGCAGTAATAATAGATAAATTGTTCTTTAGCTTATGTGGATGTCACAAATGGCACTAGTGGGCATCTTGAGACTGATCATTCCAGAATCAGAAAATTGATGTCAAAATTGGCCCTTATTGTTGAGTGCGATACTATGGTGGGATTTGTGTCAAACTGCAGTTTCCTTGGTTCAGAAAAAGGAAAGGATTTCCACATGGTTTTCTATGGTATATGCTCAATAAGATAAAGCTCTATGGCTATAGTATTTAGTAGATGCATTCTGTGATGAATTGAGGTTTCTTAAAGTTAGCTTTCCTTTTCGGATTCATATGAGATGGACATGGAGAGAGTTTGCAACGAATGAAATCATAGAACCTCTCTGCAGGGGCATAGAAACTGATCTTCGTCCGCATGCGCGCTCTGCTCATCTGAAAGGATCAGTTAATGTGAATCCTACAAAGACAGGCTTGCGTGATTTATCCTGGTACTTGCAGTTAAAACTATTGAGGATATCATCCTGAGTATATCCATATAAAATCGCGTGTTGAGAACTATTTGAATGCAGCTTTCCACAATCATGCTGCCATGGCTCCTCATGACTGGAAGACATATTTTGAGATGAGACACCGTGCAGAACAGAACTACGGGCTGGAAATAACGATGATATTCATTCACCTGGTCAGAAGTTGGAGCAGGGTGTTGATCTACTTGAAATAATGCATAACATTCATATATTTGTGACTTCACATACTTATAATCTACATACACAGGTATTCATAGAGGAAGGTTCTAATGCCCCAAACTGGAAAAAAAAAAAAAACTTGATTACAGTTGGCGTAAAGCATGTCGCCAAATCAAACACATGGAATAGGTGTTATAAGTACAACTGTGAATTTTGCATACCATTTTCTGGCTCGAAAGTTTGTTGGTTTCTCACAGTCTTGTTTGGTTAAAGAAATACAGATTTTGGAAAGGAAATCCAAATGAATATCTTTATCAACGAGCAGAACTGTAAAAAAAATGAGAAAATGGCATTTCTTAGGTGGCAGTCATTGCGATATGCGCGCATTTGATTATGTGGCAGTTTGACCCGTATTTTAGTAAAGCGGCAGAGCGTATTTCCAGATTTGGGGAGCAGTTGCAAACTGGCATTCAGGATCCGATTGCCTGTAGCTTCAGCAAATGGGATTGACACCTACCAGAAGACACGTGTTACCAGATGCCTAAAATTCGTTTTCTTATCTATAACCTCAGTTAATCAGTGCTCCAAAAATTTCAAAAGAAACGAATTCGCCTATTTCGAGCCTTAATTACGATTTCATGGGATTTTTGCTCCAGATTTACCTCTTAATTGGCCAAGTATCATAAGGTTTGGAGAAACGCGGTACCCTATTTAGAGTAGTTGAAACGCCTTTCATAATTTTTGTAATTGTTAAAACAGCACCCGGATTGTGGGTCGGTCTATTGTTTTGTTTTAGAATAGGGAAAACCCACTTTCCTATTTTTGTAATTACAGTTGAAACAGCACCGGGGGCTGTGAGGTCGATTTGTTTTTTCTGAACAACATGTATTGATTATATTAGAAAAAATTCATTTGTAAGAGAGGAGAGAGAGATTTTTTTTCTGAGTGCTGAGTGCTGGGAGCTGCTGGAGCGTAGCAGAGCCTTCTTGTACAGTTTTTGGCAGAAAATTTAATGAAATTTCACAGCTCTGTATGCTGAGATTCATGTGGTATGTTAATTTGGCATAGGTTTTCCCTTTGTCTTATATGTGAACTGTTATGTTTCATTTA
>APFE030465928.1:19803-87167 GCA_000404065.3 Pinus taeda
CATCCCATTGAAATCCAGATTTGATGCTAAATTTCATGCCTACCTTGCCTCCGTTAATAATCTGTGTTGTTCATTATATTTTTCTATTTCAAACTGTGATCTTGCCCATTCAGCCCAGAAAAGCCCCGTCATTTAATTAAAAACCCCAAGCAAACCTTCCTATATCAATTTACTAGCCTAAGATCTTTATTTCTAATTGGTCAGCTTATCATATTGAAAGATCTATCAAATCTGACCCGAGAGAGCCTTCTCATACCTCGTAGGGCTAGCTACGAGGTGAAATGGTTTGATGTAACCTTGAAGATTTGCCTTTCTCAGCCTGAGGTGAAATCTCAAGCGCTAACAATCTGCATCTTGATAATCCATTCGGAAAACTAGTTCAGGAATACCACTCCTCCCTACCAATGAGAATGCCTATTACGTCCAATCCCCCCCAAGCTCTCCCAATTTCAAGACAGTGAGTTTGTCTTACAGTCTTTTTGGTCAATTCAATTGCATCAGGGCTTCACTTATCCTAGCGAGGATTTATAGTCTTCTATTCGACTTAGAGTCTTCCACTTGTCCTAACCAGCTCAGGAATTCACTCTTAGGGCAGCGTCCCACCTCCAATGAGTGTCCTCCTCTAAACTTCTTCCAGCCAAAAAGAACCAGAGAAACTTCCTCCTCTCCGAGATTTTCCTTTAAATCTCTAAGTGGTAGGAGTATAACTGTCCTTCCCAACCGTCTGGAAATTGGGAAATATTGTGGGTCTTCTCGTGATTTTTCCTTTCAAGATTAAAACATTAATCATAAAAATAATAATTTTTTTTTAAGAGTGTATCAAAATTTCATTAGATTCTTAACAAGCCTAAAAAATTACCAGATTCAAAGTAAAGTAATTAATAGTAATTCTAAGTGTTTTTTTTTCTAATGGAATTTGGGGTGTTACATGATCCCTCTCACACCCTTGATAGATCGGAGTTAAGATGGATCTAAACTGGTCAGGAGAGATAAATTGGAGAAATTATAATTGTAAAGATAATAATAAGGAAACATAAATGGGGTCGTGGACAATAAGAGGGGAAGATAAATGGGGTCGCGGCCCAGAAATGACTCACTCATCTAGTGGTAGTTGTTGGCAATTGTTTTTGAAGCGAGAGAAACAGAAAAGGTGAAGCTCGTGGTGGTATTGCAACGATAGACACATAAATTGTGTAATGAATTTTCCATGGTCTAACAAGACTTTTTTTTTTTCTGAAAGTTATGGAAATTCTTGCCATATTTTGAAAAAACTTGGCAACAATTTTTGTAAATCCAAGTTACAACATTGTGTAATGAATTTTCCGTAGTGTAACGAGATTGTTTTTTTGCTAAGTTAAGGAAATTCTGGCCATATTTTGAAAAAAATTGGCAAGGATTTTTGTAAATCCAAGTTACAACATTGTGTAATGAATTTTCCAGAGTCTAACAAGACCGTTTTTTTGTTTTAAACGTTGTGGAAATTTCGATCATATTTTGAAAAAAATTGGCAAGGATTTTTGTAAATCCAAGTTACAGCATTGTGTAATGAATTTTCCATAGTCTAATGAGACTGTTTTTTTTCTCTGGAAGTCTAATGAGACTATTTTTTTGTGTAATGAATTTTCCATAGTCTAATGAGATAGGAGAAAACCACACATAGATCCAAAGGCACGAAATTGGTATATGCTTGCATTAGACAAGTTGGTCTTTGATGAAGAGTGTGCTTAAGTACGGAGTCAATTAAGCAAGTACATCAAGGAACATGGATTATTTGCTAACTTTCGTGCAACTAAAGATCAAGACAGCTCTATGTTGAAAGAATCTTGCTTCTCTTTCCTTAGTAGCTAGGATTTTCATTGCAAAAAGAAGATTAAATGACTGTTTATCATCTTAGATTGCATTTTAAGAATTGTTTATCTACATCACGCGGTGAAACTTAAAGGAAAACTTCTTAAGAAAGATCAATTGTAAAATAAATTCAATGAACACAAAAACACTTTGGAACCTAACGCATAACATTTAGAAGTCTAGGCTAGAGACGTATTCCAGCGTCGTAAATCCTGGTAACTATCTCCTTCATCGTAGGTTGGGTGATTCCTCCTCTTTGAGACGACAAGTGCCAGTATGGACTTGTGCTCCCACGTACCGTTGAGTATATATTGGGAGACCATAATAGGCTATATCCTCTATCTCTAGGAAACTGTGTCTGTCGCCCTATCGATTGCAATGCACTAAACACAAGGAAGATTGACTGCTATACCGTAAAATGTATTCTGTAGTTTTGCGGTTGGTTTGGTAATCCCTTTGTCTAGACTTCCAGAGTAGTCTCTTTCGTTCCTTTTCAGACTCCTTAAAGGAAGAGGTCCATCTGAGCACTTGTCACTTCAGGCTCATTAAAAATCAAAGGCGACTAGAGTCATCTTTAGCTTTTTCTCGACTCTTAAAAATTGAAAAAGAAAGTTGTGTCAAAGCGTCTAAAATTCATTTAATTCGGAATCACTTTTTCCCCTTATTTTGAGTTGATCGAGTAATCCGAAATCGTGGAAGAATGTCAATCGAAACCCCATCGTTCATGGAGACTTATGAGTCAACCATATTTGACTCCAGAAACGAAACTATTCCAGACAAAGCAAACTCGTTTAACCGGATCAAAGTCCCCTGGTTTGCTTGGAACTTGTGTTCCAACATCCTCAGGGACTCCAGTTACTCAAACCATTTCTGGTATCCCTGCCTTCACAGAAGAAGTTCCGCAACCACAAGAGGACATTAGAATTGATCCTAGTGTAATGGTAAACACTTATATTCCTGAACCGGCTCCATCTACAGCTGATTTGGAAGGTTTTATCCCTCCAACATCTGTCGCTGCAAATCCTTTACCTTCTTCGGCACCAAAAATATTTTATGGACCTGATGATCTTCCTCTTCCACCTGGATTGATTGCTATAGAAGAGATTGTGGAGGATCTTCCATCTACTACTCCATCACATTTTGGAGCTGGGATCACCATATATCCTTCTTCATCAGAAGTTAGTCTCCCTTCATTGCAATTTCCTGTAGAATCGCTAGGAAATCTTTTGGATAGACTAGATATGTCTGAACAACCATGAACATCCAGGAATGTGTCATCTGACGCAGCAACGGCGGAACCTCGTGCTGCTACTCCAATAATGTTTTCTGGTGTACCATCTATCCCAACTAGCTCTCAATCGCTAGATGGAGTCCATCCAGGGGCTGTTTCAACAGTATGGTCTGTTCCCGTTTGTTCGTCTAGAATAATATCTAGAATCTCTTATGTTGAGTCTTAGTAAATTGATCCTTCACAATAGTATCAATTTGGGCAGTCCGGTCCCCAAAGGCAAATCTTCCCTTTGAGTATTGTATTACCGCCGTATGGGGCAGTATGCCCTTTCATTGTTTCCTCTGGGAGAACAACCATATGAGAGTTCACAACAGAATTCAGGTTATACTGGAATTACATCCAGCAGTTGGGTGCCAACACTGCCTCAACAACCAAGAGTTGTATACTCAATGCAACAAAGTCTACTTGTGTCAAATATCCCCACTACACCAGTTATTGTGACGATGTCGCAAGTACAAGCGTTGCCTGTTGTATGCCAACCACCAGTTTCTCAGGTCGTAATACAACAACCTCTTGTCTCCACGACGCAATCACAATCACCAATTAGTGGCTCCTTAAATGGAGTGACCTAGGCTCAAACGAGTATTATTACCCCTCATCTTGGTCAAATAGCTAGTATTGGGCAACAGAAAATGGCGTCTCAACCCTGGTTGGTACAATATCAACAACCGCAATTCCAACAGGCTTACCGAGGACCTGAGCAACAAATCTTTGCAGGTAATGGGCAGCCGTGTATTCAAAACGGTCAACATCAATCATATCATAATGGTTATGCCCATCAACCTTACCAAAGTTATCAGCATCAAATACATTATGCTGGTATGAAAAGGCCCACTGCTCAGGCGATCCCATCTTATCCTGGGTATGCTTCGCCTAACTTGAATCAACAATTGCCTTTCGTGGTGACTTTAGAGTTACCAGATCTAAATTGGCTAAGAAACAATCCAATTTCTTATGCCCCTTGGTGGCCGGTGATTCCTCATAAACTTCCGTCAGATATTCCTAAATTTAATGTAAATCCGGGTGAAGACCCATCAAATCATGTGATGTCCTTTCATCTGTGGTGTTCATCCAACACTCTAAATGATGATTCGATTAGGCTTCGCCTTTTTCAACAAATGTTAACTGCTCTGGCAGCAAAATGGTACATCGAATTGCCTAGATCTTCATTCGATAACATTAGCACCCTTGCCACAACCTTTTTAACCCATTTTCAGTTACCAATAAGGTATGAAACAGGAACAGAGCTTCTTACCAATTTTAAACAAACAATGACCACTCACATATCTGATCATATTCATGAGTGGCATCATCGTCGTAGAATGGTAAAAACATATGTTCCTGATCAGCTGCTAGCTGAAGGGTTTATTAAGTCATTGTTACCTTCTATTATAGAAGATGTGGCAAAGGGAGGGGTCGTCACTGAAGAGCAAGTCATTGCTCATGCACAATATCTAGACTTGATCTATACTTAGTCTAGCACGCTCTATGATAAAATCCTTGATGCTCCTAGACCGGAGTTCTCTGTTCCTCATCCTCATAAATCAAACAAAGACTCCCATGCCAGTGATGGCGTGATAGGTACGACTAGCACAAAAAATGTAAAGGCTGCATCGAAGAAAGCTTGTACAGTTTCTAGTCAAAATACAAATGAAGAACTTCTCGCCTCGGAGGTAAATGCCGTGTCGACTGACAAAGGCAAAGAACCAAAGCAACCAGGAGGCAAGAAGAAAAATAAAGGGAAAAAGAAGAAACAGGAGGAGTCATCTCCTGAAAAATCTTCTACAAACCCTTCTGGAGAAAGGAAACCAAGTCATCCATGCTTTATATACGATGAGGATCATTGGATGAAAGATTGTCCGCATAAAGCTAAGCTTAGAAAATTCTTCAATAATTCAAAACCTTAGCGGTATTGACTGACCCGTTTCCAAACCCATGAACCAATCTGGTTGGTAGCGACAATGCTTCCCCATCCCAAGTGCTTATGTTGTCCATTTCAAAATAGCAAAATGATGCTTTGATATCGACAAGGAATAAAGATTATGGGAATCCACAGCTGTCAAACAACAAGGCTAATGATCAACCTAGTAGTTCGACAACAACTTCGACTGAAGTTGTGCCACCCATCATTCCTGAGCTAACGATAAAACCGCCAAAGGGAGTAGTACACAAATCGACATTTAATCCTCATTCCAGAGCAGCATAGCAATATAATATAGTAGAGGACTTGGCCCAATCGCCGTCCGCTATGTCGACACTTGAGGTACTGCAAAATTGCCCCTCCCAGAAGTAGGCTTTATTATCAGCAATAGGTGGGATTGACCCAGTGGATTCCAATCTTGTGGCCTTTAATCATAAAGGATATGATCCTCAGTTACCGGCTCAACTCGCTTTCCTTATTCAGGTGAAAGCATTCAACAAAACTATTCATCGAACAATTATTGATGAGGGGACATATACATGTATTATGTCAATGAGTTGCTGGAAAACTTTAGGCTCGCCATGCTTGTCGCGATCGTCAACAACGTTAAAAGCATTTGATGGACGAACATACACTCCATACGGGATTTTGAGTAACTTGCAAGTCGAACTGGGGGGCAAGGCAGTAGAAATTGATGTTGAAGTTATCAACAGAAACCTTGATTACAACATCCTACTAGGAAGGCCCTGGATATACGCTATGGCTGCCGTTGTGTCGACATACTTCAGAAAGATTGCATTTCCCTTCCAAGGAGGGATTATAATCATTGACCAACAAACATTTCTCCCCAACAGTTTGCAAGTTACGGGAAGCATTCCAATGATCCACGGAAGCCCTCAGTCACTTCAAAATATCGGAGTAGGCCTACTAAAAGACCCTACATTGATGGGTACTTTTTCCCTACCACCTCTAAACAATCTGGCGGAAGTGACCACAGTGGGAACCTGCAATATGGTATCTTCTATTCAAAAGATGTCCGAACACAATATTAGCATGGATCATCAATAGGTATTACCTCCAATCCCAATACAAATATTGTAGCAACCAATGTTTTCGACATGGGAGGCAAACCCAAATCAACGCTCATCGAGCGTTTGGATAGATAGGTCTAAGGAATATGGTACCTCTTCAGATCCTTGGTCACATGTACATTCTACAAACGAAGGAATTATTCAGTCAATGATGATTGACGGGGCGCCATGGGAAGATTACCACCATCGTTCCCATCTTCCGAATTACAAAGAAGTTTGTTCCAGAGACCTTAATCATCGTTCAATCTTTTATTTTCTATCAAACAATGCAAATACAATGGATTCCGAGTGAAACCTATCCAATATTGAAGAGACTCTCGCCATAAATATCTCGAGCAAACCAGATGTTGTAGATAATATTCATGTCGGCGAATCTTGTTCTTCTTCAGAACTGGAAGTATATTACACTCTCTTTCGCGAGTTCAGAGATGTCTTTGCATGGTCATATGAAGAAATGCCAGGTATTGACTCGAGCATAGTTGAACATGAAATTAAGATGTATCCAGATGTCAAGCCAGTAAGACAACGGCTTCGGCAGGTGCACCCAAAGAAAGTCGCTGCCATCAAGGAAGAAGTTGAAAAACTTCTCCATGCTGGTTTTGTTTACTCGGTTCCTCTAACCGATTGGGTATCGAATATTGTTCCTGTGATGAAAAAGTAAGGAACGATTAGAGTGTGCGTCGATTATAGGGATGTAAATCAAGCTCGTTTAAAAGACAACTACCCTACACCCTTCATTGACCAAATAATTGATGAATGCGCCAGATGTGAAATCTTTTCATTTATGGATGGATTTTCCAGGTATACTCAAATAAATATCTGCCCACAGGACCAGTCAAAGACTGCATTTATTTGTCCGTGGGGCACATTCGCATACCACAAGCTACCTTTTGGTTTAAAGAATGTAGGGGCAACCTTTCATAGGGCAATGAATTATGCCTTCCATGACATCAAAAACATCGTTCAACCATATCTCGACGATCTTCTGGCTCATTCGTGAAAGCGAACCGATCATCTACAGCATTTGAGAGCGATTTTCCTACATTGCTGACACTACAAATGTGTGTTTTGTGTCGGTTCCGATCATTTACTTGGCTTTGTAGTCTCAAAGGACGGGATTTGTCTCGACCCGTGTAAGGTTCAGGTAATCATTGATTTGCCTCCGCCTTCAAATTTGCTTCAGATTCAAAAACTCCAAGGGAAAGAAAACTTTCTAAGGAGGTTCATTCCAAATTACGCCGAACTTGCTAAAGGTTATACACGTCTATTGTAAAAGAAGTACCCTTCATCTGGGATCAGGTCGCGCAAGCTTCCTTTGATGCTCTAAAGGAATCCCTAATAAAAGCATCATTAATGTATGCTCCTAATTATCAAAAAGACTTTAACCTGTATCTGGCTACAGCAGATACGGCCATAGCAATGGTTTTAGTTCAAGGAGACAATGGAATTTAACATCCTATCTATTATTTAAGCCAAAACTTAAATGATATGGAAAGAAAGTACTCCTATGTTGAAAAGCTAGCTCTCGCAGCTGTTCAAGCGATACAGAGATTTCGACACTATGTCCTCTTTCGCAAAACTACCATTTTGTCAGATTGCAACCCCTTGACTTATATCTTGTCGCGACAGTTACTGGGGGGAAAATATTCCAAATGGATAGAAATTTTTCAAGAGTTTGATCAGGAATTCGTAAAATCCAAATCATATAAAGCCCTAGTTTTCACGGAGTTACTATGTGACTTCCCATCATCGTCCAACGATTCAACATCTAAAGCAACAATTGTGGATGAATATTTTGTTTCTGATATCTTCAAGCAATCCGTGGTATGGAGATATAATCATCTATCTCCAGACCCAAACATATAGGTCTAATACCTCCCGCTTAGAGAAACGACGTACTCGATACCAAGCAAAGGACTACATGATCATCGGTGATACGCTTTACCATCGTAGTATCGATATAGTTCTACGGAGGTGCCTCACCCATGAGGAGGCCAAAAAAGTCCTGAATGATTGTCATTCAGGGGCATGTGGGGGGCATCAATCTGGTTACGCTACAACATAAAAGATTTTATGAGCAGGATACTTCTGGCCAACAATGTTCAAAGATTGCATAACTGCAGTCAGGAGTTGCCATGCTTGTCAGATCTTCGACCGAAAAACTAGAATACCACCCTCTCCTCTACAGCCAGTAGTCGTTTTTGGGCCATTTGCCAAATGGGGCATAGATTTCATGCAATGTAACCCCACCTCGGCCAGGGGGCATGGGTATATCATAGTCACAGTTGACTATTTTATGAAATGGGCCGAGGCGATGCCTACATTAAACAACAGCGGCGAAACTGCCGCTCTTTTCTTTTTCAATCATGTAGTCTCCAGGTTCGACGTTCCACAACCTATAGTCATAGATCACGGATCGCATATCTGCAATCACATGGTGGTTGAATTAGCCACCAAATTAGGATTGTCCCATGACAGCTCTACTCCGTATTATCCGCAAGCTAACGGGCAAGTTGAGGCGATCAACAAAGTCCTGAAATGCATGCTGCAAAGGATGATTGGAGTCCATAAACAGAGTTGGAACCTAATCTTATACTCAACCTTGTAGGCATACCAGACATCAGTAAGAAATGCAACTGAGTTTATGCCCTTTTAGCTGGTGTATGGCCTAGAAGCGATCTTGCCAGTTCAATGCAAAATTTCATCTCTCAAGCTCACAGTTGACCTCCTCCCAGGAACCTCAGAGGAAGAGGCTCGTTTCTTAGAGTTAATCTGACTGGATGAGACCCGTCGTGACACCGCCATGGGTAATGAAGCACATAAGAAACGAGTCAAAGCGCAATTCGACAAAAATGTCAAACGCCGTGTTTTCTCGTAAGGCGACCTGGTCTTGCTTTACGATCAAGAATCCGATAAATTGGGAGCAGGAAAGTTCCAGTCTTTGTGGATGGGTCCTTATATTGTTAAGCATGTATTAGAAAAAGGAGCCTACAAGCTAGTATATTACGACGGGATTCCACTGTCGCAACCTCGGAACGGGTTGTACCTTAAACGTTACTATGCTTAACTCGGCGTGGTAACCTCTTCATATGCTTTTGTTACATTTTTGTTTTCGTTAAGAGTGATCGTTTTGGTTAGGTAATCCACTTTTGCATTTGTTGCAGATGTCGAACCTATTGGAATCATTTGTTGGATATGCCAACAGAGCGAGTCGTAGTTCACGGAACCTATCTTCTACGGCCTGGGCCATCTTTGATCCAAGCGACGAGTTAGTGAGTTTCAGAGGGGTATGTATTGGTCGATCAACGAACAACATCGCTGAATACAGCACATTGATAGAGCTCCTCTTTGATGCCATCGTGCATGGCATACGCCGACTTGTTGTCAGGCTAGACTCACAACTCGTCATTCTACAGCTCACCGGCATCTATTCCGTGCGGAATCCAGCTATTTATCGCATGTTCCTAAGGGTCAAGATTTTGCAAAGACAGTTCAATTCTATCCAATATCAGCATATTTCCATAAACTTAAACACATTAACAGATTCATTGGCAAACTATGTGTTAGATAGACATCTGCGACATTTATAAAAGAGAAGCATTTCATCAATATTTGCATCGAGATCATATAACTTAACCAAAATAAAGCTCCGAAAATCAAAAAAATATATAATTGTTTATGGTTTATAAATAGTGTTCTATGTCCAAGACAAAATCGGTCAAATGACCCAAAAACTCAAAATGCAAGGGGTCACCCTAATCTAATGGTACTGGTGATAACAAGTCACCGACTGTTGAATCATGCGTAAAAGCCTAGTCCATCGGCTCAGCACGCCAGTGGTATGGCGCTGTAACCTCAGAGGCAACTCATCGGTCCTCACATCTGGAATACCAAGGGTGAGGTCCTCAATCTGTTCCTGCAACACTGCAAGAGTCTCAGCTACATCCAGATCGTGAAGGACGGCCCTCTCCTGCTGGAATGGCGGCCACTGCTCTCAGGCGCACTACTGGTCGCACTGGCCTGATATCTGCATAAGCACATGAGTTTTGATTAGTCTTGGTAAACAGTTAAAAAGCACAAGAACATTATAAAAGTGATAAATAATGATATGGTCAGAGATTTTTACCTATGACACCCCACTGCTCGCTAGCCGGCAGCACCAAATCTAGGTCACCCCGGAAATCCATCACAACATACAGACACTCGGCATAAACCATCTGCTGACGGTTGAACCACTTGAAGAAAGCATCAGAGAATGAAACATGTGGTTGACCAGCATGTTTGGCCATAAGGTCAACCCATCTCTGCATCTGTGGCTCAGTCAGCTGTGGTAGGCCAAGTGAGATGTATTGTGGATACATCAGTGGGGTCTTCTCCAAGGTGAAAGCGGTCAGAATAGAACCATAGCCAAGGTTCTTAGATCTTCCATTTTTTACCTTGGTAGGCTATTCTTTGATCACTAGGAGTACTTCATTGATGTCCTCAACAGTCATGGGGATGGATTTGCCTCTTATCTGGAACACTTGGTTGGTAGGATCCCATGCGTCGAGGAAATGTTGCAACAAGTTGATTTGTTGCCTCATGCTAGATATGTAGAAGAACTTGAGCAAGACACAATTCCACAATGCAGTTATCATGCCCGGATCATGTAAGGAAACCATATCTTCTTGTTCATGCTCACGTTCACCCATGTAATGACCATTTTTGCTCCGATGAATCTCTGAAAAACAAACAAGAGAAGAATTAGGATCCTGATTTGGCAAAAAACAGGCAAAATTTCCATTAAAAATCAGTGCAAAATTTTTCCTCCTTGCGCCCATTGCACCCCAGCTGTGTACTAGGTGCGATGCATACTGACTGGCTAGTGGCTCACCTAGGATGCATCGCACCTTTCGATGTACACTAGGTGTGATGGGGGCAGAATGAATTGTTCAAACCCCAGAGGCTCAGAAAAGCAGGAAAACATGCTCAGAATTCAGAAAGGAAAGAATGCAATTGAAGAGCTCAAGTTTAGCTCCTACCTGGTCCAGACGACGCCGAAAATCGTCCACAGAATCTCCTGGAATCAGCTGATGAAAATCAAGGGGGAAAACACCTCCAGAGCTCCAACAATCTCAAATTCAAATGAAATGGTAAAATGAGGGGTAAAAATACTTTTAAGTTACTTTTCATGTAATTCAAGTGGGTTATTGGTTTTTAAACTCATTTTTCAAGCATGTATTCTCATTTCTAATCAGTTTGAGGGAGAAATTGAACAGGTAGTACAACCATCAAAAGAACATAGTGCTAACAGTGAATAAAATTTCAATGACCATTATCACGAGCAATTTTACACAAAGTTCAAGCTCGTTAAAAATTAAACCTAAGCAATGAGCATATGTTCCACCAGAGTTTAAGCTCATTAAAAAATGAACCAACCTCCGGTAAATAACCATTGTGAATGCATTATCATCAACTTTTGAGCCTTGGTCGTGTTCTTATCATCACCTCCACTCTGTTTAGCCGATCATACGCCTCCATTTGATTGTTTACCCTTTTGAGGAACAGCTGCGATGAGTGATTTTGTTAGTCATCCTCTTAACACTGTTGTGATTGGAAAATTCCAAACCTTACTTGGAACCAGCTGCTACCCAAAAATATCACTCGTTCCTCAAAAAACGAGTCTCCTTTAAGCACTTTTCATATGACTCGTAAAATATGAAAAGATTTCCAAGAAATTGGCCTCTCCAGCTCGTTAAAGCTACTGGAAGTGTTATCCCTCCTCTAGATTTTAATCTTTTTGGACCTGAGGGATCATTACACAAAAAGATCGAGCGCTTGTCTTGTTCGGCTCGTTAAAACTATCGAAAATTCATCCCTTTCGTATTATTTTATACTTTTTCAGACTTAAGGGATTATATGACGAAAAAGGATTACTGGAGTTTCCTTTCCATCCCTTTTCAGACTCTCTAAAATTGAAAAAATATTGAGTTATATTTGTCGTTAAACTCATTAAACCAATAGCAACAAACTTGTCCATGCAGACAAGAACGAGTTTCACTGTCGCTAAGCTCGTTAATACATAGCGACGGGTTTTCCCGAAGGGAAAATTATAGAAAAGCATATGTTATCCTCCTCAAGCTTGACAAAAATAAAGAGGTACTAGTCAACAATGACTGGGGAAAAATTGGGAAGAAAACTTGAAGAAACTTTATTGGTAGCAAGTCGCTCTTGAACATGACACTTTCACTCCATCACCATGATTGAGTCGAGTTGGGTTATTCCATTTACTGGTCATATTACCATTGGTCCATCATACCATCCATTCTTGGGGTTAACGCTACCAATCCACTTCAATGTCATTGATATGTTCAAGAGAAGTCGCTAAGAGAATTCACCAACCTAGCTTGTGTCTCATCCGCTGCAATACCTTCACGCTTCATTCTTTCATGACCACCACCCTGAACCTTGTATCATCAGATCATTTTCACCTCCACAAAATCATTTGCTCTATTCCATGTCATAGATGTGGGATTCATTAAGGCCTTCCTACGACGGGTCACTTCTTGTCGATGACAGCTCATTATCCAAGAAGTCGATCTAGGAACAAACCTTTCAGTACTTTGAAGCTTGCATGCCTCAATGGCAAGTTTCTCACTTCCGGCGATAGGTTTACATCAATGGCCTTCGACCGAAAGATTTTACGTGGCGTTCCATGCCATGCCCCTTTTCACACCACGTGAATTGTACTATCATACCTTGAGGGTCATCACCATTATCGGTGATTCCTCCTGCGCCTGTTAACAGCTTACATCATTGGCTGGTAATTAGGCGATGTCTTTCCATGTTCGACTCCAGAACGTCTTTTCACATGGATCGACTTATATGTCGGGCGAAGATTGAACGAGTTTGAAGACCCTGGATCTAGTTTCATCCATCCGGGCTGTGATATATTCAGGAAAATAAAGACATCAAATGTACATCATTACTACACAGATGATCATCCAAATCAAAGGATGATGACTCTATCAGAATCATCAGTCTGCCACACAGACGATTGTTTGTCCTATGTACATGAAAATGAATTTATAAAGCTGAGCATGGGAATGCCCACGTTAGCTAGATCATGATAATGAAGATAATGTATTGTATTGTATCTTATTACAGGTCGCCTTCCAGTTCGAAAAACCTCGGATCCTAGTGATAAAGCATTTCACCCGACATCAAAATATTTTCAACCACATGCTTTAGGGGGCAACTGTTATAGAAATATTTGGGCACTGCAACCCCAATCATATATGTCCATAAACCAAGGGCTTTTGAGTCCCTAAAAAGTGTTGTTTCACACCTAAAGGAACAAGTCAGCTGATTACATCTATCTCCCAGAAGTTCTCCATGGAAAATGATCAGAACTAGTCAAAACTGGACCATACAGACTGCTCAGTGCAAAGGTGCAATGCATCTCACCTCTACATGCAAAAAGTGTGATGCATACTGAAAAGCCCTTCTGTAGGGTGCGATGGGTGAGAAGTAGACAAATGGTAGAGACAGTTTGCAAGGTGGGATGATCATGGAATCTTCTAGAAACTTCTCCTGTGACACTTGCTCTCTGAATTCGCCCAGGGATGAGTAAGAGATCATGAATCTCCAAGTGGAAACCAAGAAACTATCAGAGCAGAGGATACTAATCATAATCCCAGAAGCTGACTCACCCCTCTGCAACATCTATATATGGATCCCTCATCCCATAGATCCAGAGGCTAGAATCTTGTATTTTGTAAGGAAGTGTTGTTGGTTTCTTGGTGGAACATCATAGTGTTGGGTGATCTAAGCTTTTCATGAGGTGAAGAAGGGCTTTCATGCTGGGAGGATGACGCTGGGTCAGATCAATGGGTTGTAATCCTCTCTTCTACTCTTTCTATCAATAAAGCAATTTAAGTTTTCCTCCACATTCTTGTATGTTTGATGATATATGCATTTGTGTGGTCAATATATATCTGGTCCTATATTGTTTATGATTGTAGATCTCTGTACTTTGACAGTATTATGCTACTTTGACTTTACAGGTGCTCTTTGAAGTGAGGTAAACAAGGAAGGAGTAGCAAAGATCTGTCAGAGGGGAGAGGAAGCAAGCAAGGAGCCAAGTGAAGGCTTGAGGTTGGTACTCTTTGCTTCTCTCTCATCTACTTCTCATAAAGGAAAATGAAAGTAACTTTAGTTTGTTTGTTTCTAAGATAGCTACCCGTCTTAGTGGGACTAGCAGCTCTGAATGGACACTATATTTTCCGATAACAAGCAGCTCGAGCGTTGGGATTGTACAAGGATTTCTGTAGCACACCTCAAGAGTGTGGCCATGGAGTGGAAACAGGGTTAGGGCGCTCGATTTTTAGAGGGCCAGAACCTGACGTAGAAGAACAAGGTGCAACTTCTTTTTCTTTCCCTATTGTGGGAGCTGGAGTTTGATAATCCTTCGATCGGGTAGCCACATTAATGGGTGTGCTCATCATGAACACTTGAGATCCAGAGGAAGCAGATCGGGGTTGATCTACCATCTGAGTCTAGTGAGACGGAAAAGGCTCTTTGAGGACAACAGGGGTCCCCTTGAGAAATCAACTAACTTTGGATCATCGTGGACAATCCTTAGTATAGTGATCCTCCTGGAAAATGAGGCAAGGATACTTAGGTTTCCGTTGTGATGATTTTCTGGAAGACAATTTGGGAGGACTCTGTTTCGGGGCATCAGTCTTAGCTTTGCCTTTGCCTTTCTTTTTTCCTTTCAAGGATTTGTCCGCTGTGGTAGATTGGATAGCGTGGACCTCTGAGGTTTTACCAGGGCCTGGACGGTTTTGAGATGAGATGTTGGGTTCAGTATTCGAGACTGACTTCTGTTTGGAAGAATTTTTTACAGGGTTCTGGGACATTGAACCAATAACTCCATCAAAGGGAGGGACAACGGGTGACTTTGATGTCACGGGATCGGATGATGGCCGCGGAGCATTAGGTAATAATTTGTATAAGGTGCTAGACTGAGAGGTGACAAGGTCCAAGTACTGGGCACGAGTGATGGCTTACTCTTCAATGACACATCCACCCATGGCTATATCGCGAGAAATTAGGGCTACGAATGATTTGGTAAACCATTCGGTGAGAAATTGATCAGCTATCTCGAACTTGATCAGTTGACCTCTACGTCTCTATTCATGGATATGATTAGAGACGTGCGTTACAGTGTCTTGCTTAAGTGATGTGAGCAGATAGCTACCCGTTTCATAACAAACTGGCAGCTGAAAATGCGTGAGAAAGGCCATGGCTAACAAATTGAAGTCATGAAAAGTGCTTTGAGGTAGCTTGATGTACCATTTTGTTGTGGCACCCGTAAGGGTTCGTTGGAAAAGACGAAGATGAATGGAATTGTCCACGTATGAGTTCGACAAGCACCAGAAGTGATATGTCATCACATGGGCCTAAGGATCTTCTTTAGATTTTCCATTAAACTTTGGGCAATCACTTGGTATCTTAGAAGGCATCGAAGGCCATTATGGCGAATGAAGAATCGGATCATTCGTAAGATGCGATACATCTGGCAATTCAAGTGTAGCCAAGAAAGGTAATTGAGTGTAAAATGCATGGGAGGTAGATAGGCGGCCCCATAAGGAGGAGCCCATCCCTGCTAGTAAGGATTTTGACCCCACAGTGGGGGATTTTGGCCATATGGCATCTGAAGTTGCCCCCATTACAGATTACCTTGACAAAAGGGAGGATTCAGACCTTGAATACCTTGAAATTGTCCATGCACAGGGTGTTGATGGGCAACGTATGGGTTAAAAGGCTATTGAGCCTATTGACCTTGGACATATGGGTATGGGACCTATTGTCCTGGAACATAGGGTTGTTGGGCATGTTGTCCCTAAAGAAGAGGGTCCTGGACCTGCAGTCCTTGGGCATAACGTTGATACACTTGTCGCCCTTGGACGTAGGGATTTTGTACCTAGTGTCCTTGGCCGATAGGATTCTAAACCTGTTGGCCTTGGACAAGAGGATTTTGCACCTGCTGCTGCAGGACTTGACCTTGAACCTTTCCCTGCAAGGGGTGCCCTTGTTGATAGGTATACAAGGGTTGCTGCTGCCTAGGTTGATTTTGCTGACCTTGTGGTTGCAAAATTTGTCCCTGTGTTTGCAGAGGCTGGCCCTACGAGGGTATGGGTTGAAAGGTATGCAAAGCATATTGCATCTGCTATTGTGTGGCTTACTGCAACTATTGGAAGGTCTAACCTTGCATTTTTTGCAGGTGACCTTGTTGCAAGATAATTTTCCCTTGCTATTGCATGGAAAGCCCTTGTTGCAACAAATGTTGCCCTTGAGGTAACAAAGGCTACCCTAGTTGTTGCAAAAGTTGTCCTTGATGTTGCAAAGGTACTTGAACAGTGCCTAGGAAAATATCGAACTGTATCTGGCCATAGCTAGGCTAGATGTATTTCCCAGACGGGATGGTGTAAGGTTGACTAACTAATCCTTGAGAACCATATGGAATGTAAGGATTTTGGTATTAGACCTAAGCCGCATAGGGATGCTAATACTGAACATTATTCAATCCAGACAGACCACTAGTATTCTGAACCTGTTGGTACTAGACATTGCTTGATCCAGTAGGGCCAGCAGGGTTGTAAATAACACCAGAAGAGGGCTGGCTTATACCAAGCATGTGAGCTTGTGAGCTGCTCACATTAGTGGCACCTGACACCATAGAGACATTTAGGTTCTTCCCCCAGGCGGTGGCATAATTTGGCCACTGACTAATATAACAGAGGAACTAGCAGAGACAATCTTTGAAACCATTGGTTGCGACTGTTGCATAACTCGGATTGATGGTACAAGAGTGTTCAGGACGGTGGGTTGCACCGGAATAGAAGTAACAACCGGTTGGAAGGTCGTGTTCGTGACGAACAGACCTGATGTAGGTCTGACACCTGATGCCCAAACAAAGTTCTGATAGAGTGATGAGGCACTCAGTGTGCCCGAAACTAACTGCCCTAAAGACACATAGCCGGGTGGAAAGCTGGCAGGAATACCTTCTGAATAAGGGAAACCCTCGTGAGGGAACTGCAACTGCATTTCTTCCCCCTCAACAGTGTCTGGGGTTGAGACTTCAGACTCATCCGGAGAAGTGACCGAAGCATCGCCTTTGGGTTCCATGTCTGGAAACAAATGACAGCGAACAACCAAACATGTACTTGGGGATAGTTCCAAAGGAACACCCAGTTGATCGTACGAACTGTAAGGGTGCTATGGTGATATTTCAACAGTGTCAAATAGAGGGTTCAGAGGATAGATAACTAGTCCAAGCTGACCATCAATGGTCGGCGAGTTCTCTGGAGTTTGAACAGGGTTATCCAGAGATTCCGGGTCAAGACCAGTAGATGACCCTGAATCAAAAGTAGCTGGAGGATGAGATGATAATGGTTGAACACTCAAAACAATTGCAAGTTCAACATTTTGGTCCTCAAATGGCTCTAATAACTCAGGAAGTGGCTCCTTGGACAATCTTTTAGATGGACGAGAGGAAGAGGAAATGGGTGAACCAGATGGTTCAACCATGATGACCTTATCTTAGCTAACAGAACAAATAACTTCAAGGCTTTAAAATTTCCTTTTAAGGGAACTCACATTTTGGTAAAAAATCTAACAAAATTGTTTTGGATCGTGGGAAATCAACTATTTAAGACGCATAAGAGGCTAATGTTCTTTCATTTTTTAAGAGTTGAGAAATAAATAAATATGAATCTATCACTTTTGATTGCAAATGAGCTCGAAAGGACAAGTGCTCAAATGATATTTTAAGTTTAATGAGTCAAAAAGATCAAATGACTACTCTGGATGATCTAGGTAAATAAGATTACTAGGAAACCCTAAACTGTAGAATACCTCCTGGCGAACCAAGAAGTACGAGCAGGCAATCTCCCCAAATGTTATGTTCGGTGTATCACGTTTGCAAGGCAGCTGACTCAGCTTCCTAAAGATAAAAGGATTGTAGCCTAGTGGAGTCTCCCATTATATACGTGACGGTACGGGGAGCACAAATCTGTGCTAGCACTGTCTAGTGCCGAAGCTAATGACAACTGTTAGGTTTACAAATGGCAGAACACGTCTCTAGCCTAGACCTCCTAGATGTGATCGTTAATGTCAAATGTGCCTTAGGTAAATTGAATTCATTTTAGAGTTTATCTTGAGTTAAATTTCAGTTTTCAGGTCTTAGCGATGATACTCGAAAAACCTAAAATGCAACTAAATGGGACAAGACCCTTTCAATTCGATGAAATGCCTACACTAGATAGGGTAGAAACTACTCAATCAAATGCAAACAATCAAGCAACTGAAAATGAAATGATTTTTCACTACTTCACTTTTTCGAAAAATAAACTAATGAAAAAATCATTCCAATTCCTAATTTCCTGACAAGCACTTATCTATTAGTCTTTTCGAAATGAAAAAAATTATCTTCCTTTTCAAATGTTGGTGAAATTCTATTTTTTAAGAGATGCAAATCATAATGATGCAACAAGCTAGAATTCTATATTTTCTCATGAAACAACGAAAACAAACTTTCGCATACAATCTTTCAATGAAAAAGAAATCGAGACTACGAGCTCTTCAAGCAGATGAAAAAATGAAAAGAGAAGTTCCTTCAAATTGACGAAATACCGAATTTTCCAAACACAAGACCGACAATGTAATCTATGCTGGAAAAAGACGTTCAAACTGATAAACAAAACTTTTTCAAACTTGTGCAAAATAAGGTCAGAGTCGTAAGAGGGACCAAATACCAATGCAAGGATCAAATACACCCACAACTAGAATCAATGAGTCCACAAGTTGCAGAATGGACGACTAGCTAGATGTCCCAGTGTCACTGGCCACTCAATGACTCGATCAATCAAACAGCAAGATTACAAGCCTACAAGCAAGCAAAACCAAACAAAAAGTAGCTTTCTAATCAAGGAGGAAAATAGTCAAAAGGCTCACAGGGTCAAAAACACAAGAGTAGAACACACTGGCCAAGATTGGGGTCTAACCCTAATCTTCGCTTGCAGGGATCAACACGATAGCCTAACTGACAACAAGCACCAGAGGCGAGTTGGCATGACTGTTCCTCTACAATTTGCATTGATTGGCGTGACTGTCGGCCGATTAAAAGTGTTGTCCAAGGAAACTAAGAAAAAATTGAAAAAGGGACCAGATTTGCTACTATGGATTTTAGACTTAAGCCAGTAAGCAGGAGAAAAGAAACAGAACAAAAGGGAAAATTGTGAAATAGCAAAGTTCTCATGAAATCATGAAATCTAAAACAAGCAAAAGGATGGGGATCTCCCCAGTGGAGTCACCAATTTGTGGTGAAGTAAAATTATAAGTGTAGACACGAATGAACTCCTCTAGCCCAATAATGGCTCTAGCCACAAAAGATACATTCAATGGAAGATTTCCTTAGGTTAGAATCAATCAAGAGGGCCTACCTCTTGGTCGCTTATCCTGCTTGATGATGGCCTTGCTTGTTCGCTCCAGTGATCTCTCACTTCCTTCTTCAAGCTCCTAAAACAAGTAAAAAACAACAACACATAAAGATGACAATAGACAAATTGCAATACAACCTACTTAATGAGTCAAGAAGCATTAAGACACGGATATGTAATATTACAAAACATGTAGGAAATCAATCGATAGTTGCATATATTAATATCAAAGAAAGATTACAACCATTCGTCTTGACCTCGCAGTCTTCCTCTGACAAGACCAGGTTCCCACACACTTCTACTAGCACTTCATGATGCCTTCAAACAATAATAGTTTAAAGACTCTTCCCTTTAGGCTTCACTCCAAACCAAACACACTTCTCCCTCACACAACTAGATGGCTACAACTAGTAATAGCTTGCATGTCTAATTTTGATTTTCACAGTAATCACTAGTTTGTGCTTGGGAAGAAGGGAGGTTTATATAGGAAATATGGATGGTAGATGGATCCTCTTCTCATGGGAGAAGGACTTATCCCTTGAGGTAGTTCCATCATTATAGGGGAAAGGAGCTCAAACTGTCATCCTCGACCCCATTCGGCCAAACCATTTACTAGACTTCCATTACAGAGCTTCTAGAGATGGAAACTTCAGCTCTAACCTAAAAAACTTTCCATAACAAGATAGGCATGACTGGAACACAGCTCAGTCACACCGATCGGCACGGGGAATAGTGCTAATCTCTACACATCGGTGTGGGTAAGAAAAATGTCATTAGTGTCGGTCTTTTAAATTGGGCAA
This sequence comes from Pinus taeda, assembly GCA_000404065.3. Classification (NCBI taxonomy): domain Eukaryota; kingdom Viridiplantae; phylum Streptophyta; class Pinopsida; order Pinales; family Pinaceae; genus Pinus; species Pinus taeda. Next base: position 40,239 of record APFE030465928.1, read on the forward strand.
AACAAAAGACTAAGGGAAAATGGTGCAAAAGGAAAATGATCTGCTCATGAAGAGGGGCATGATGGGAGTTTCTCTATGAAGGAAAAGCATGCGGGTTTCACTATAGAGGTCCTCAAGGATCAAGGAACAGGGAGTACAGGGACAGTGACAAAATGTTGTGTAACAATTATCAGTGTGCAAATTTCATATTCCCATATTTAACAATTATGTCAATGAGTGTATTCTTAGTGAAAACATTCAGCTTGATCCTATTCTTCAAGCTAATTTGAGAGGCCACATGCCCCTATAATATGGCAGATCCCATGGAGGGTAGTTGATAGCTTTCTAGTATTTTGTCATGTGGTGTCATATATCTATTGAATCTTGGCCTTTTTTTTGTGGGGTAGGAGGGCATTGAAGTATTCTTTCCAAACAGGGTGTGCTCAGGAAGATACAGAGGGTAAACACTGAGATCTGAGCAAGGACAAGTGGTATTAGCTAGGTCAGTTCAAATTATGTATTAATTGCTTGCAAGCTACAACAAGGAAACAACAATTCTTGGTTCAAATCTTTCTTTCCAAGCAGTCTAAGTTCCACCTAAGTTCAGGAAGATATGAAAGGTAAAACCCTGAGATCCAATCTAGGACTAGTGGTATTAGTTAAGTCAATGCAAATTATGTTGTTGCATGCTATAGAAAGGCAACAATAATGCTTGGAAAAAATTGTGGCTACATCTTAGAGGCCACATGCCCCTGTAATATGGAAGACCCCATGTAGGGTAGTTGATAGCTTGTTGGTATTTGAACCTGTTGTGTTGTATACTTGCTAAACCTTGGCCCTTGCATTGTGGGGGAGAGGAGGGAATTGAAGATATGTTTCCAAGCAGTGTGATTTCAAGAAGATATAAAGGGTAAACCCTGAGATCTGAGAAATTTCTAGTGGTATGAGGTAGGTCAATGCAAATTATGTATTAATTGCTTGCATGTTACATCAAGGCAGCAACAATTCTGGGTACAAATTGTTCTTTCCAAGCAGTCTGACTTTAGAAAGATATGAAATTTAAACCGTGAGATCCAAGAAACGACTAGTGGTACTAGGTAGTTCAATGTAAATTATGTATTAATTTCCTCTACACTATAACAAGGCAACTATAATGCTAGGCACAAATTGTGGCTACATCTGAGAGGCCACATGCCCCTGTAATATGGCAGACCCCATGCAGGGTAGTTGATAGCTTCCCAATACTTGAACTTGTTGTGTTTATTGGACAGATAGTTTGTATCCATAGAAGATTTAAGGGGTAAATCTTAGCCCATGGGTGAAACGACAAACACTCTAACTTGGAACTAGACCACACATTGCCTTACCAAAATTATGTGTGTTGGTACCAATTTGTAATAAACACACAATAATTTTAATATAAAAATTAAAACAATAAATGAATTGACACATATTAACTAAAGTACATGACTAACCTCTCAACCGTTATGATTAGTCAATGTTAAGTAAACCATCACATGAATTTGTAATTATATCATTCATCTCATATCCTCCCTTTTCTTTTTAATACATGAGAAATATCTTTATATTCCATATGAGGAATACACATATTTCATTCCTCAAGGGATTACTTAGACAACAAGGCTCATAGCCATTACAATAAATACTCATTGCATTACATTGAATTTCTCCACATTTCCTTTCTTTATCACATGTAGATTTGTTTGTTGCATTGCATTTGCTTGTTGTTTACCTAACATTGCCTTTGTTCTCTAGTTTTCATGGCACTGCATTAACTTTCACACTTTCTTTAATCCTTTTTCTCTGCATGTTCGTTTCAAACCTTTGATGTCATGAAGAGCATCCCTTATGCCTCTATGCACATGTTGAAACCCTAAAAGTGCTTCTTTTGTCGCTTTTCCCTAATGTTGAAATCCTAATCAAATAGTTGTGTGTGGCTATGGTGGTTACTCAAAGAGGAAACCTCTCATAGATCTAGTTATTAAAACTATGTCCCAAACATACTTCCTATGAGTCTGACCAATTAATGAGGAACATATGAAGAGGTAATCTTTGGGAACCCTAATTAGTTCATATGACCTATATCTGTAACATGAACCTAAGGTTTGGCATGGTGTTGAATATTTCATGGTATCTTTTCACTGTCCACCTGTCAGTTGGAGATATGATGTGGCAATGTGTCATGAGCGAAAACTAAGTCAGAAAAAATCCTTTAGTTTATGAAAATAAGAAACAACCTCTCTTTCCCGTAAAATAAGTCAGGATCCCTCATTTTCCCTAGCACAGTAAATGCCTAATAAATGGTGCCAATGTGAATAGAAAAAAAATAATTAAATAGAGGGTAAAGGATTGAGAAAGGCTTCATGTGTAGAGAGGTGATGTAACAAACTTCATCGGGGTATTGAACAAGCCTGTTGGCAGTGAAGTAATGCCTGTGATTTCTTGAGTGACTATGTCGGGGTACTGAACAAGCCTACTAGCAACTAAGAAACACCAAAAAATCACTTTAAATTTATGAATATAATAAGCCCTATGTCATGTTCTATGCATCATCATCGAAGACTTACATGTGTGAACTACTTTTTTATCGTGTAAAGACTGACAGCACCTAGCTAAGGAGACATAGAAAGGTCATATCTATAAAAGGTCAAGTAACCCAAGGGGTACCCACCGTGTCTATTCAATACTTCCTTGCATTATTAATAAGAATCTATCTATTGAAGGGACTAAGGCATAGATTTTGGATTCTACCATTGGTTCACCAATTGTTGTAGCCGCTACAACAACACCCAAAATGTTTAGCCTACATATCTAAATTTTGGGTCCCCCTATGGTTTTCAAGGTCTTAATGATTATTCCTATGACTTGAACTAGTCAATATCCTTTTATAACTCAGTTATCATGGAAGCTACAATTATGGTATGTTGATGAGGCACATCACATGTGTCTGCTTGTCCTGCTTCATCCTCAACATTAGGGATTATGGAATTTTGCATTCATTTATTTTGCAGAGATTGTTTTGGATCTGCCTCCTCATTTGTGTTTGAGCAGATTGAAGGAATTAGGTTTATAATAATGTTAGGTTCCTATACTACTAGTGTAACCCCTTATTGTTATTAGTGCAACCCCCTTATTATATTGTTGTGCCCATGTAGTCCCCATATTATTATTATTGTGCCCCATAGAAGTCCACTATTGTTATTTTTGTGCCCTTACATTATTATTGGTATGTTGGCTTTGATTACATTATGACCCCTTAGACTCCTATATATAGAAAGGGGGTCTTGTCATTTGTATCATCCAAGAATTATTCATTTGTGTAATGTAAAGTAGGTTTCCCCCTTGAAGAATCTTATTTTGATGGCGTTGATCTCTCTTTTCTATCTTTTTGTGAGTTGGTTTCATAACATTTGGTATCAAAGCTTTGGATTCTAGGGTTCGCTGCTCCAAAAGGTCATCGTGGAATTTTCTCTATAACTTTTTTCTGCGATGTTTTAGAAGTTAAAACAAAAATATTTGAGAATACATCCCGCTAAACCTCAGGTCCAAATTTCAGATCTTGTCTCGCTATAGTTTCAGTGATTTGATCTGAGGAAGTTAGGCTTTTTGCAAGCTCTAGAATTCCATCTCAAATAGGCCATCGTGGAATTTTCGCTATAATTCTTTTTATACAAAGTTTCAAACTCTGAAATTAAAACCCATTTGAGCCAAAAACGTGGTGAAGCATGGACCCAAATTACAGATCTTGTTTCACTATATTTTCGAAGATACAGTCTAAGAGAGTTAGGGTTTCTGCAAGTTCTCGAATTACATCCCAAAGAGGTGACCTTGGGAAAAGCGTCCTAACTTTCACTCTGAAAATAAGATTTAAATTTTGTGAGAAGTTACAGAAAGAGGATAGACTATAGTTTTTTTTTTATCAGTTTCAGGTCCTAAGGTCGAAACAGGGACACATGGAACTCCGTACAAGTTCTCTCTACTAAACCAGTCTGTAATTAGGTCACTGTGGCAGATTTGATATAACTCTTCCTTGCAGAATCCAATGTTGATCAGACTTGTGGGGTTAGAAAGAGGACTCAAAGGGCTTCTGCAGGACACAATTTCAAACCTTGAGGATCCGAAATTATGGAGATACATTAGATTCAATATCGAGATCCTAAGATCAAGAAAAAATGATATGAGGAAGTTTGATGGCAAGGATCCATTAAATTGGATACTACAGATGGAGCAATATTTTGATCTACATGGTGTAAAATTGTTACAAAAGGTACATATTGCATCTTTATATTTAGAACTGAATCAATTTTTATGGTATAAAGGGCTTTTTTCTCGTAAACCACTTGTCACTTGGTCAATTTTCACGGGCGAAATGATAACACATTATGAGGATACAAAGAGTAACACCTTCTTTAGCCAATTGATAAATCTCAAACAAAAGGGTTCAATGGCAGAGAACATTGAGGACTTTCAAAAATTGAATGTAAGGGTAAATGATATTCTAGAGAAGTAAAGGATTGATTCCTACATAGGGACTTTAAAGGATAACATTCAACATGAGGTTCGTCTTTGGGAACCTGATTCATTGGAGAAGGAATTCAGGTTGGAAAGAACAATTGAAAGTGGAATTATGGAAACAAGGAATCCTACCACTCACAACTATAAATATGGAAGTGTTTTTGCTCCTAGCCTTCCACAACCTACAAGGTTTACATGACAACAATTGGAAGAAAAAAGAGAAAAAGGGCTTTGTTATAGTTGTGATAGAAAATACACTAAAGGTCATAAGTGTGCTGAGAATAAATTATTTTACAGAGATTGTAAAGAGGAGGAATAATAGGATTAAGAAACATCGAAATAAGAGGATATACACCAGCAACCAACTCCAAAGGAAGAAGAAATGAATTCGGCCATATCTTGTAAATCATTGGATAGACTTACCACTCAAACTCTCAAGATAGAAGGATATATCAAGAAGAAAAAGGTTCAAGAAGTGAAAGATCACATCGAGCATCAAGAAATGAATCTAACCATATATTTTAATGCATTGGTAGGAATTACCACTCCTCAAACTATCAAGATAGAAGGACATATCAAGAAGAAAAAGGTAATAGTGTTGATTGATTCGGGTAGTACCCATAATTTTATTCATTGTAAGATAGCGAAGGAATTGAATTACTTCCTATATCCAACACCAGAGTGTCAAGTGATGGTTGCAAATGGAAGAACCATAAATTGCTCTGGAAAGTGCCATAATATCAAGTTATCCATGGGAGAATATGTTTTGAATAGTCCAATGCTTTCCATTCCAATGGATGGTGTCGATGTTGTACTAGGAGTCTAATGGCTACAATCTTTGGGTATGATAACTTTTAATTTTCAAAAACTCTTCTTGAAAAAATTTTCAGAAGGGAAGGAAGTTAAATTAAGGGGTATTGTAGGGAAGTCGGGAAAGATAATCATCTCTAATGACATGTCAAAGCTTCTAAAGGAAGAACAACGTGACATAATTGTACAATTATGTTCGTTATAGGTTTCCACGTCGAAATCATCTATTTCTCGAGATCTCCAAAAAGCCTTGGACAATAATTCTAGGGTATTTGAGACTCCCAAAGGCCTCCTACCTATTTCTGATCATGATCATGCTATTCATTTTCCAGGAAGTGTTCCTCCAAACATCAGGCCTTACAGATATCCCTTTGCACAAAAGAGTGAAATTGAACGTATGGTTGCAGAAATGCTAGTGGCGGGTATAATTCAACCTAGTCAAAGTTCTTTCTCTGCTCCAGTAGTATTGGTGCACAAGAAGGATGGATCATGGCGCATGTGTCTGGATTATAGAGAGCTCAACAAGCTCACTATTATAGATAAATTTCCCATTCCTCTCATTGATGAATTATTGGATGAATTTCATGGAGAAATTTACTTCAGCAAGTTGGACCTTCATGCTTGATATCATCAAATCAGAATGAAGACTAAAGACATTTTGAAAACAAAATTTAGAAATCATGAGCATCATTGTGAATTTTTGGTCATGCCTTTTGGCCTTACCAATGCACTTTTTACATTCCAAGTTTTGATGAATTCCATTTTCAAACCCTTCCTTAGAAAATTTGTTTTAGTATTTTTTGATGATATACTAATCTACAACAAGTCTTGGAAGGATCATCTTAACATGTTGATAGAGTGCTCAGACTATTGGAAAAGAAACAATTTATACAAAAACCTCCAAATGTTTCTTTGGAGTAGCTCATGAAGGTGTTAAGGTATACCCTCAACAACAAAATGTTCTCCAACTCTTAAAGGATAACCTCACTTTGGCGCAGAATCGAATGAAACAATAGGAAGATCAACATCGCAGCAAAAGAAGTGTTGATATAGGTGACTGGACATTTTTACGAATAAAACCATACAAACAAATGTCCCTTAAGCAAGCTAAGAAGGATAATAAATTATCACCAAAGTACTATGGTCCCTACAAGACGCTGCAAAAGATTGGTACTATGGCATACAAATTGGAGCTTCTTGCATCTTCCCGAGTGCCCCCAGTTTTCCATGATTCATGCTTAAAGAAGTTTATAAGTGACAAGATCCCAGTTCAAAAAATATTGTCGGAACTTGACGAGGAAGGAAAAATCATATTGGAACATAAAGAAATCATGGAAACAAGAACCTGACAGCTATGAAATTGGTCAATTTCAGAGTATCTCATCAAGTGGAAGAACTTACCCGTTGAAGACTCCACATTGGAGGACAAAATTTTTATACAAAAGCATCCATAGCTATTCAAGCATTGAGAACAACACTTTTTGAAGGAGAGGGGCCTGTTAGGTCCCTATACTACTAGTGTAACCCCTTATTGTTATTAGTGCAACCCCCTTATTATATTTTTGTGCCCATATAGTCCCCATATTATTATTATTGTGCCCCATAGAAGCCCATTATTGTTATTTTTGTGCCCTTACATTATTATTTTTATGTTGTCTCTGATTACATTATGACCCCTTATACTCCTATATATAGAAAGGAGGTCTTGTCATTTGTATCATCCAAGAATTATTCATTTGTGTAATGTAAAGGAGGTTTCCCCCTCTAAGAGGCTTATTTTGAAGGCGTTGATCTCTCTTTTCTATCTTTTTGTGAGTTGGTTTCATAACAAATTATTTGTCAAAACTATTCTTATGTATTCCTTTTGTATGTCCAAGGCTTTGAACGAAGTTGCAAGTAACTCTTAATGGGAATCAGATTCTATTAGTTCAACGGGTTTATAAGATGCATCATAAGCCATGTTTGGTTCAATGTTTGCGTATTGATTTGGCTTCATTCAATGCTTGAGTTCACAAGCAAAAATAAGTTTACACTCCCCTCCACTTGGAATATTACCTAGGCTCATTTTCCTAAGACTTAATAAGCCTAGATTTAAAGCTTTGAAAGTGGTATTTTTCTACTTCTAACGCAAGTTGAAATTGAAACTGGTAGATCTAGTCTCCATAGCCTTTGAAAGAGAAACTTGCAACTTATCGTAAACATATCACTCCCATAAGTTGCAAATGACATTCTTAACTTTCAGTGATTTTTCATTTTCAACTAAAAGTGTGATCTGCAACCTGGTGTACTTATATTGCATCCAATAAGTATAGGTTACATTCCCAATCTACAACTTGTCCACGTGTACCTCCTCTTATATATCAAAGTCACCCACCCTTTTTGTTTTACTCTTCCTTAAGTGTTGGGCAAGCAAACCTCTCCTCCAAGTGAATTTTACGACCGTGACCTCCTAGCAAGTAATGCGTCTCTTATGCCATCATCTCTCTTGTTTCATTTTCCAAGTGCCCAATCATTTTAGCTACCTACCCATACATACTTGCATCACTCACTTGCATATTGTATCATCCTCATTTACAATTGTTTTCTTGATTGAATCCCTACACAAATAACCTAGCTTTCGCTCAGCTCTTGCCCCGAGACTCCATGCGCAAAACCCTTAACGATCATTTACTACCAAGGGATTCTACCCTACGCTTACCTTGAATTTAATTTATATTGTCTATAATAACCATATCCAATACCTCAAATCATAATTTAATCGTATGCACCCATTGACGGCTAGAACCATATGAGTTAGTGGCTTGAAACTGTGTAGATCCATTTGAAGGGATTTTGCTTGTTTTTGGCTTTTGAATCTTATGATACATTAATCACTACTATAGTATGATTTTTGTTTTGAAACAATATTTCATTCATTTAAAATCTAATCATATTTGTTTTATGTGGCATAAATCATATGATGTACAAATAAAACCATCATAGAGTTATGCCACTTCTTTCATTGATACATTTTAAAACCCCGCATTTTCCTTGCATTTTGTTAATAAGAAAATCCCTTTCAACCAATTTCATATTGACACTACCCATGGTACCCAGACCCACTAAGACTGTGATATGCGACTAGCATGGTATCTCCCCTATGGCAGGTTGCAAGTTGCATTTTTAAGTCATAATCTCATTGGGATCTAAATATGTGCAAAGCTATTCTCTTTTTGCGTTTGAGTCACAAGTAGTGTTTCTAGTCCACATTGAGACTGGTATCTCAAAATGTAACCTGTGAAGGAGTTGTAATCTAAGCTTGCGCTAGACTATACTCGCCCTTCCCCTAGGTCACAAATCACAGTTACATTCTTCATTAGCATTGTGACTTTCAAATGTGACTTGCTCTATCTCTTAGATTTGCAACTTGCAGAGAAGCTTCATCCTTAGCAAGCATTATCATCATAACCATGTCACCTCTTGGCATGTTCATATTTGGCAGCCAATGCATTAAAGAACAAGAGCGATGGGAACCAAGTCCCATATGAAAAAGGCTAACTCAAAAGCAATGATAGATATATTAAAGCAATGCGATGAAGGATAATACAAATGGTGTGATGGTTAATATATTGATATATTAAATGGTGTAATAAGGGATCATGCAAGAATTATTACAAACGTTGTAGTGAAGCATATGTGAAAGAATTATTTTATTAATTACTCATAAATATCATTGAGGAGATCCACCATATGTTTTCGTTTTATTTTTTCTTGCAGACTGTTGTACCTTAAGAAACCAATTTCCTGGTTGTGTAGAAATTGTGCTTAAGACATTAATTATTATAATGATTTTCACTTGTTTGTCACTTAATTTTATGTTGTGTTCTCAAATGAAGAAACTAGGAGACTTGGTTTTTAACCCTCAATACTTAAGTGACATGAAAATATCATAATGCCATTTGATTGTTGAATATAAATGATGAATGAAGAAAGCTTGAAGAAGTTAGAGACAATATGTTGTTTTACACAGAATCTACTATTTGTGACACTTGGAGAAGTTAAATATAATATGTTGTCTTACACAGAAACTACAATATGTAACTTAGAAGAATTGCAGAGGTAAGAACTTCAAGTATAGGAGCTCTCTTTTAAGGGATTTTAAATTCATTTACATAAGCAAATAAAGGCTTGCAGCTTCATTACCATACTTAAAGGAAGAAAACATATGATAACACATCACAGAGAAGTCACAAAATCATACCCAACAATGTGTGTAAAACTTCTAATTCTTTCATTAATCAACAGTTTTATCAGGAATACAGTGGCCTAGTATCCAAGTTCTCCAAAGTTTGAACCTTTTCTGTATAAATTTTCCTCTTTTTATACATTATGAGATAGTTGGTAATCACCAAAACTATCAAACTACTTAACTATTCTCCTAACTGTCTAAAGTGAAAGTTATTACAAAATATTACATAGAGGATAAAAGACACCTCACAAATAAAATAACAAGAAGTAACATACTTTACAAATATGATGATGATTGTTCACTTTTCAGATTGTTGCTTGGCTACTGATGAAGTTTCTCTATAGATGCTTTGATAATGGTTAAATTGTTTTAACATAACAAACTGTATTTGACAAAACCTTGTGTGTGTACTTGGGCCCACGTATGTATTGGGAGTGTTTTGATTGGCCAAAACACAAGGAAACCTGACCAATCATCTTCCCTTTGAAGTTTTGATCATCTCCCTCTAACTTTGGTTATTTTGCTTAAACAACGAAATCGGCTAATTTACGCGGAACATAGTTTACCATGGAACTGAAAAGGATTAACAATATGGTTCATAAACTCGTCGGGTCCACCTAAGCTGTACACGATCACCATCCGATCACTCATTCAATAAACGGTCTGATCCTTCGGAGCTCACGAAACTTTAAACCTGTTTGAACTAAATCTTATCAAGTCCGTTTTTTCAACGCCCCTTTGACTCCCATACGGACCCGATAAGAAACAAAAATTACTAGTTAATGATCTATTGAGCCCGATTTTAATGATAAAACCCGATTACTTTTCCACCCGATATACATCAAATCCCAACTCTTTCGATGGACGGATGAGATTGGCCCAGACTTCAGCGAATTAAACTGTATTTCATATGCCATCACATCTAATTTACGAAATAAACTCCATTCTAGTTACCCACCCGATTTTCGTCGGATCTGTGGCCTGTTGATCGAACAACCTAGATCTTCTCGCGAGTTTCTCACATTCAAAAGCCATCAATCAATCAAAATAATTTATTTCTTTTAAACTTTGTGAGGGTAAAGAATATACGGGAGCTTCATTGAGGTTGAACCCTCGCAATAATTTCAGGCCACACATTGTCGTTAACCATGCTAATGTCACAGTCAACTACGGGGGTTGAGCTATAATTAATATTCGTGCTCATTGCTTCCCCACAGCACAGCTCATCGTACTCATCAAGCTATCACTTGATCACGCCTCTTTAATGCCCCCCAGACACTTGACTTTTTGTGAATCAAAAGAATACAAGTCTCTGTAAGGTTTAGTAAGTTGTAGCTTTAGTTGTTTCATCACTGATAATGGGATACGGTTATGTGAGGCTCCTGAATCAAACATACAATTGTGAAAGAGTAAATCATGAACCAATAAAGAAATGTAGAAAGGAGGGGTTGAAGAATCTACCTCCTCCACATGTGAACCAAAAACCACTACTAGTTTATCTTCTTGCAAATCCACAATGTCATTTATATTCACATTCTGAGATAGATTGATAAACTCTATAATTTCTCTTTGATAAGCTGGTGTTTTAACCAACTCTGTGAGGGGTACTTGAATCCGGTCTTTTCTAACTCTTTGGTGACACTAAACACATGGATATGTTTAGTATTCCTTTCATTCTCATCTTCACTTTTCTTCATGACTGACATTTCTTGTGGAATGGAAACAAGTTTCTCTAAAGGAATTTTTTCACTTTTGTCTTGAGAGGACTCACCTTGAAGCATTTGAGTCTTGCTACTTGTATTCTGTTGTGGCTTTCCTTTATTCAATTGTTTTTCAGGTTGTGGTTCATGTTGTTGTGGAGTCTCCTTTTGTAAGGGAGCTGGAACTTGCTACTCACCTTCATCTTCTTGACTTCTAGATCTTTTCCTTGATCTCAAGTCATATTTCTTATGTAGTTCTGCCTGCGTAAAATTAGAAAACTGCTTCCAACATTCATCAATTTCATTATCATCATATGTGACATCTGTTTCACTATATTCTCCTCCCTCAACACCTAGTTCATCTTCATCTACTGCATACAATGTGAAAATATGATCATCATGATCCTTGGAATGCTCTGGTACTCCATCAGGATCTGCCTCTATATACAGTGGTGCTTGAATATGATCTTGATCTTTTCTCTCCCCCTGTAAAATTTGCAAAGGTTGTCTTCTATATTGAGGATTAAAATTTCTATTTTTTGTACTTTTATCTGAGAATTCTTACTCTCTAATTCCAATTTAATCAATTTATTAAACAAATTCCTAATTACATTATTCATATCCTCTAATGTTTGATCTTGAGAGGATTCTACTTTAGCCTTTTCCTTATCATGGATAAGCTATGTATCTGGTGTTTTACCTGCAACCACCAGATTTTCTTCTATCTCTAATGCATCTATTTGGATCTAATCAAGGGTTGGGGATCTCCTCTCCCTCAATGTGAATCCAAAATTTGACTCAAAAGCCCCTGCAAAAGTTATTTTTGCACCAGAAGGAGGGGGCTTAATCTCCATTAGAAGACTATTGTACAATTTATTGAACCTTCTGATGAATTCAAAAACACCTTCATCAGATTTCTTCTTGATAGCATTAAACTCTATGAGTGAATACCCATGATATCTTTTTTCTCCCCATCTCTAGGTGAATAGGCCTTCCATCTCCTCCCATGTTGTAATAGAGTTATTAGGAAGCCCTTTAAACCATTTTCTTTCTTCTCCGTCCAAGGATTGAACAAAATGTATTGGAACAACATCCAAATGTTCAACATTTAGGTTTTCTACAAAATTACAAAATAATGATACATGATTCTCTATTGTGTGTTCATCTTCCCCTATAAAATGAGGAAGAACATTCAAATATTCTTGTGGCATTTGATTCAACTGTTGTGGCAATTGAATAGGTGCATACCTATTCATCAAAAATGCAAGTGCTGCCATATTTTCTCTTGAATTTACTGAACCTTGATTACCAGCAGATGTGGAACCTGACTGAGGAGTAAATGGAGTGTGCAAAGGTGGTAATGTAGTTATAGGTTTAGGCTGAATAACAATAGCAGATACTGAAAAAGAAACAGACTCTAAAGACTTCTCTTGACAGTTGGGTTCTTGAAATGAATTGGATGTAAAAGGTGACTCTTGGTCAATAAAAGATGAATGTGAAAGATGTGATGAACTGTTGCCTAGTGCAGACAGTGTAGGACTTGGTGTAAGTGGAGTTTTAGGCCTTCCAACCCTCTTGGAAACTAGCCTTTCAGGATCTAAAAGGGCTTGAACTTTCTGTTGTGAGGTGTCTAACCTTGTATGGGGTCTCTTTGGAGCTAGAATTATTGCTTTTGCTCAAAACAACCAAATTTTTCCTCCTCACTGAACAACCAGAGGAAAATATTGAAAACCCAGGGAAAAGTGTTCTTGTCTTCTCTCCCCGGCAACGGTGCCAATTAATGTTGTACCTTAAGAAACCAATTTCCTGGCTGTGTATAAATTGTGCTTAAGACATTAATGATTATAATGATTGTCACTTGTTTGTCACTTAATTGTATGTTGTGTTCTCAAATGAAGGACCTGGGAGACTTGGTTTTTAACCCTCAATACTTAGGTTACATGAAAATATCAGAATGCCATTTGATTGCTGAATATAAATGATGAATGAATAAAGCTTGAAGAAGTTAGAGACAATATGTTGTTTTACATAGTATCTACTATGTGTGACACTTGAAGAAGTTAAAGATAATATGATTTCTTACACAGAAACTACTATCTGTAACTTAGAATAATTGCAGAGGTAAGAACTTCAAGTATAGGAGCGCTCTTTTAAGGGATTTAAACTTCATTTACATAAGCAAATAAAGACCTACAACTTCATTACCATACTTAAAGGAAGAAAACATATGATGACATATAATAGAGAAGTTACAAAATCATACCCAACAATGTGTGGAAAACTTTTGATTCTTTCATTAATCAAAAGTTGTATCAGGAATACAGTGGCCTAATATCCACGTTCTCCAAAGTTCGAACCTCTTATCTGTAAATTTTCCTATTTTTATACATTATGAGATAGTTGGTAATCACAAAAACTGTCAAACTACTTAACTATTCTCCTAACTGTCTAAAGTGAAAGTTATTACAGAATATTACATAAAGGATAAAAGACACCTCGTAAATAAAATAACAAGAAGTAACAGAATTTAGAAAAATGATGATGATTGTTCCCTCTTCAGATTTGTTGCTTGGTTGCTAATGAAGTTTCTATGTAGATGCTTTGATAATGGTTAAACTATTTTAACATAAAAAAGTGTATATGACAAAACCCCGTGCGTGGACTTGGGCCCATGTATGTATCAGGAGTGTTTTGATTGGCCAAAAGACAAGGAAACCCGACCAATCATCACCCCTTTGTAGTTTTTATCATCTCCCTCTAACTTTGGTTATTTTACTTAAACAGCGGAATCGGCTAATTTACGTGAAACATAGTTTACCGCGGAACTGAAAAGCATTAACAGTATGGTTCATAAACATGTCGTATCCGCTTGAGCTGTATGCGATCACCACCCGATAACTCATTCCATAAACAGTTCGATCCTTCGGAACTCACTAAAATTTAAACCTGTTTGTACTAAACCTTATCAAGTCTGCTTTTTTAACGCCCCTTTGACTCCCATACGAACCCGATAAGAAATTAAAACTACCAGTTAATGATCTATCGGGTCCGATTTTAACGATAAAACCCGATTACTTTTCCACCCGATATCCGTCGGATCCCATCTCTTTCGATGGACAACTGAGATTGGCCCAGACTTCAGTGAATTAAATTGTATTTCATATGCCATCATGTCCGATTTCCGAAATAAAATTCATTCTAGTTACCCACTCGATTGTCGTTGGATCTGTGGCCTATTGATCAGACAACCCAGATCTTCTCGCGGGTTTCTCACATTCAAAAGTCGTCAATCAAACAAAATAATTTATTTCTTTTAAACTTTGCGGGGGTAAAGAATATACGGGAGCTTCCTTGAGGTTGAACCCCCACAGTAATTTCAGGCCACACGTTGTGGTCAACCATGCTAACATCACAGTCAACTATGGGGGTTGAACTTTAATTAATCTTCATGTTCATTGCTTCCCCGCAGCACACCTCATCGTACTCATCAAGCTATCACTTTATCACGCCTCTTGAACCTGCATGACCTTTAGAAAATGGTTTGATGTTTCATTTTCTTTTATTTTTCTTTCATTTTGTGATAAAACTGAAAATACGACTTAAATAACGATGGAATAATTTTGTTTGTTTATGGATCCATTTGTTAGTCTGTGGGACCTTCCAGCATTAAACGAAGGTCACACATATATGTCAAATGCCGCATGAAAAGAATTACAAATCAAAATCTACTAAAGGATCACTATATCCAATGCGATGTAATGTAGTGCTATTAATGAACCATGTGATGGAGATAATAAAATACAGGGCCATGTGGGACTGGAAACAACTACTTACAACAGATTTTTGTCTTGTAGTGGGAGAGTAGGTAAATGGAAAGAGATGTGTCTGTGGGAAAAATTGAGGCAGAAAATTGCAAAAGCATAACGGCAAGCTATCACCATTTTTTGAGAGATGATAAACGTGAGCATACAATGGAAGAATACCATGTTATAATGGGTGGAAATCCAATTTGTGCGAAAAGAGGAAATGATTATTAACTATGAAATTCTTCCAAAACATGGTTGGGGAAGCTCAGAATGTTCCTACATGGGCTACACATACCTTGGCAATATTACAATGTAGAAAAGAACTACATAGGGGTCCAAAATTGATGTTTGCTTTTTTTGAATGTATCATATTTCTAGTATTTCTCTTTGACTGCAATTGTATATGAACAATGTAGTTTGCTTGCATGTGGAAAAGAGGGAACAATAATGTGGACATATGAATAAAAAAGGTAGATGGGATCAAGTTCATAGCAAATTATAGGGCAGTCCCATGAGGATTATGCACAAGACTTAAAACTATTAGGAGAGATTGATGATCAAGAGGGAATGATGCAAATTTATTTAAGCAAGCAAAGCTTAAAGAGAACATGTTTTCAGCGACCTCAACCTGAAGGTCATGTGTAATGTTAAGAGAAATTTAATACGAAACTAATGCAACAGTCATTGACAAAATCTCAATCATATCTGAAATATGTCTCAAATCTTAGGACTTTGTTTAGAATCAAAATGTCAACAATAAAAATGTACACTATGGAGCAATTTTCGACATCATAATTTCAAGATCATCACCACAAAATATGCAAACACCAAAGTTGAAAATTATCAACAACAATATTTATCTCTCCAAGATCATAATTTACTTGGGATATTCATGATTTATAAAAACATATTTTGAAGCTTTATTATCATAATGTAAATATTATTTTGGCACATTTATAAAAATAATAAATGAAAATCCATGTAAAGCTATTAAGAGTGAAAGAGTCATTAGGGAGTTGAGGAGTCAGGAGGGCATATGAAAGGTCATGATAGGTGAAATTTCACCTCACTTATATAAATATACTCTCATTCCTCATTTGTGGAAGACCTTAGCACTTGAGCTAGTCTAGGAATTAGATAGTTGATTTGTGTTTAAGGAGCTAGAGGCATTTTGCTCTTGGCAGATAGTATGATGAGCTATGGAGAGCTAGACTTTTGTCTTGGGGATGGTATGAATTTAACCCATCCAACTATTGGTTTTTTATGGGACGGTGGCACATGTGTTTGAATTGGTAGCATTATCAATGAATTTTTCTTCAGTTTTGGCATAGATTCCTATGCATTCCTTTGTTGGTTGTACTAGCTAACTAATACTCCTATTAAGTTTGCATGTGTGCTTTCGTATTGGCTTTATGCCGATGAACTAATTCATGACTATGGCTTATATGTTTGTTTTCAGTCTTTGCTTTCCTTATTTCATGTAATTCTAGTAATTAATTATGAACTAATTTACAGTTGGTCTATCTTATCTTCTCACTTGTATATTTTAAGATGATGCTACCTAATTGGTCTCTCTTAATGTACATTGTTCTTTTTTTTGTGTTAGTTCCTTATACATAATTTTACTATCTTATCAATTAAGAGTCTGTTTTTTCCTCATTCTCCAGGCATCTCGCACTTGATCTCACACTCATATCTACATTAGATAGCCAAGAGAAAAAATTACATGGTGGCAATCAGGCCCACATACAGGATGGAGCTCCTATCCCAAACTATGTGAGTTCTAATTGGGATTTCACACTGGGGATACCGCTAACTATTGGCAAGATATTTTTCTTCACCTCTAGGTAGGTAAATTTCCTTTAAATTACAAAACTTGGAGGAGGAGGAATTGTAGGTTAGAAGGTAAAAAGAACCAATGTCACTCAACCACTATTGTTATTTTATCCAAACCCTTGATTGTTCCTTCCATGAAAGTGTGTTTCTTTCATGCATGTGTGTTACTTTTCATTCAAATGCGATGCCTTAATTTTGAAAATAGTTTTAATTCATTTTCTTTCAAACTTAAGATTTTAAACTATTTTGGGTATTGTAAGCACCCCCATGTACTAATCCATGTTCTATACAGGGATTGTTAGTCAGTAATTCAAGCATGTTCAAACATTCGTTGAGTAAAGAAAAATTTTACTCTAAGAACTTTCTCAAATCCTTAGTAGCAACTAGTGTCACTACCTCTCATGAAGAACAAATATTGACCACCATCAAATGCATACCTACACTATAGGAAGAAATAGAAAAGAAAAAAAAGTCATTAATGACATCTGGAAGAAGATCTAGAGGAGATCAAAAAATCATGGAATGCATTTGATGGAGAGTATCAATTAGAACTTGAGATCAAGGAGTCTCTAACATACCTAACATCATATCATTTATGCATCCTAGAGATCGACCATCCAATAATAGAAGATATGAATGGCATGGAAAAAGAGGACATTCAGAGTGGTCTAAATGAGAAAGTGAACCAAGGGCATCATAACTATAGTGAACTTTGGTTCCAAATAATTATTAGGTTGGAGCATCATTCTCTTCTTCAACAACTCTTTCCTTCGAATCAATTAAAGAAACTAGTTCCTCATGTTCCAATATACATTAATGAGTATCGTTTAAACTTAAATATGGCCACATTTGAAATCGTGCTACGCACTTGGCTCTGTTGGAAATACTCCTACACTTAATAAAAGGTTTATTTTTTCAAGTAAAGTAGGATAGAATAAATAAATGAATAAAATAATAAGGAGAAAAATAAGTCCTATTGTGAAAACTAATTTACTACCACAAGTGGACATGAGCTTCCCTTGAAAACTAGACAATTGGAAAGAAAAATTCATAGCAAGCTCTATAATTTCAAGTTGGTTCCAATATTTATTATGGTTCTTCAAAATATTTTTGGTTTTATGCTTGAGTTGGCTAATGTGTGATTCCTTAAATCCCACCTTCCACCAAATCTTGTGCCATCAACTTCAACACCTTATTTTAGGACAAAGATCAAAGATTATTTTGAGTGCCTAGGAATTTGTATACATCAATGGAAAATTTCCTCGCTAACAACAAGGGAATACCTCTTTTCCCCGATGGGGTTGAGGACTTAGGCACACAAGGTAATGCGTGGGAAATTATGAAATCCACCTAGATGGTGGTATGAGGACTGACCTTCTCGTCCTCTCATAACTACTTGTGTACTGGAGCCTGTTATCACCTGGTTTAACCTCAGACTAAAGGAAGGTTATTCCCAGGGTAACCACAAACCAATGTTATCCTGGTAGCTAGCCCTACCAGGCTGGGAGAGGGCTCTCTCCTTATGGATCTCAATCAAGAGGACTGGATCAGAGACAAGATTTTATGCAAGGTATAGTAGCTCTAGGGTTTTAATTGAAATTTTTGGTGTTTTTTCCAGACCAGGAGGAGCTGGGAAATTTTGGGTACTAAGTCAAAACTGCAGGGGATTCTATGGGGCAAGGTAGGTATGAGCTTTAGCACCTTAGGCTTGATGGGGTGAAAAGCTAGACTGATGAGGAGCTAAGAAGGGCATGAGTAGGTCATGAGTCCTTCCTAAACAGTAGAACAACATGAAATATTGGTGTTTTCCCAAGGCAGAGCATTGAAACCTAATGTATTCCACTTATCTGACTTGAAAACAACCAATCAGAAGATATTATATGGAAGAGGCATACATAAATAACATGAGAACATAATCACAAAAGAAAAAACATATGCTAAAGGCCATACCACAGGGATCCCATAAACATAGCTGCAACTTTATTAGTTTCCTGCCAAAACTGCTACAAAATTATATGTGTTCAGTACATGAGCATCCAGCTGAATCCAACCTCAACAAATGTCTAAGAAAATACGTAATATAGGCATCAAAACAACCCATCCTAGCCTCAGGGGTTGAATCCATGAGAGGAGAAGCAGTTGCACAACAAACTGAGCAGAAATCTAAAGACTAGGGAGGTCAAATTGACTCATCCCTAAGATGATGCAAACTTATTCATTTCATGCCACCTAGGCCATTTATCTGATGTATCTACCCTAGGTAACCAAAATATACATTAATTACATCATGATTTTACATTTCATCAGTGAAAAGATCAAAATCACATAGGTGAAAATTAAATTCTAGAAGAAACAGTGAAAAAATAGGCAATCTGTCAAGTGCGCAGCACCAGTGTCAAATATGTACTGCCTAAAGGGAGTGCGCAGCACCAACTTCTAGCTGATCTTTGACTGCCTTCCTGATCTCCAAATCTAGCTTATGATAGCTCATTGGAAAACTTGTCCTATCTAGTTTCCAAAAATACCCTTGGTTTCCAATTTGAGTTTTATTTTACCCTCCAAAATTGCAATCTCCCAAGACTTCTCAAACGCGCAGCGCCTGGCTCAAAAAATAGGCAGAAACATGAATTTTAAGTGGTTTTTTTGGCCTTTTTACCTAGTAAATTTGACTTTCATGCCTGGAAACATGGTTTTTCTGAATGTAAATGGCCTTATGAATCCAATGGTGGTGGCCATCTCTCCAAAAAGTGCCCCAAAAAAGTGTGCAGTGCCCTAGGCACTGCGCGTTCGACTAGTGGACTGATAGAAAAATTGCCTGAAAATGACAGAAAATGCTAACACTTGAAGCCAACTTTTGAATACCTTCTCGGTGTCCAAATTAGGCATGGGATAGCTCGTTTGAAAGCTTTTCAAGTCTACTTTCCAGAACATCTTGAAATTTTCAATTTGGAATTCATTTTCCCTGTCAAATCCTAATCTGCAAAGACTATTCAAATGTACAACGCCTGAAGGGAGTGCGCAGCGCCACTTTCAAGACAACTTTTGGAGGTCTTCCTCAACTCGAAATTGAGCTCATGATAGTTCATTGTAAATTTATTTGTGTCTGGTTATCATTTTACTCATCAAGAAAGTCATTTGGTCACCCTAGCTAGAAGAAATCTTGATTTTCCCAAGGTCACTCCAGAAGTGTATCAACTCTCCTGAGGAAAATGATGTTTTGGACATTTCTCCCACACCATGAGACATGTGTAAAACCTGAAAGAGGTGTTTCTTCTTGAGTCTATTATGGACAAAAACCTCTCTCACTTTTTTCAATTTCATCTTTTCTTTCTTAGAAACATCATTTGAATAAAACCTATCCCGATGTGTGGAATAGGGGATGTGTAGAAATGAAGGGAAATGAAGGGGTTGAGGGGCTTCTAATTTCTTGAGAAAATTTTTTGGAAGTAAGGAGGGATGTTAGGAAGCAGGGGAAAGTGTAATTTCAAATATTGAGTGAGAGGAGGGGGTCCAAAAGGGCAAAACATAGGCCTAACCCTAAAAAATGTCAAATTGTAGCAATAAGCTAGGGTTTGTGGGAAAATGATGAATTTAAGGGATATCAGAGATGGAAAGTGTTTAAGAAGGTATTTTAAGGGTAGGGGAAGGTGTATGAGCATTAGGATACAAGTTTTGTTGATGATTTGACTATCCAAGAAAAATTACCTTCAAAACCCTAGGAGAGGGAAATGAGCCTTACCTAGGTACAACTGAAGCACGAACAAGGTGTAAAATGACCCATTGGAACTTAGAATAATGATGACAACTCTTTGAATTATGGTACACTAAGCCGAATGGTGACATGGACCAACAATTAGAAAAGTTTGGAAGGAGTGAAAACAATCCTAGACCTAATACCTAGTGACCAAATTTTACTTGAAGACTCACTGAAATGACAAAATTTTGACTTTGACACCCCAAGACCACTTTATAAGAGCATATTTTGATCACTGGTGGAAGGATGTAAAGTCTGACACTAACATTGGCTCCAATGGGGATGGTAGCTCCTTGGAGGTGCCAATAACACCATAGACCAAGTAGCCTTATCCATTGGGCATGGAGTAAAAAAAAACTCAATCTGAAATACATGACTGAATATTGATGACTCAAAGCCACAAACTAAATTTTACTCAACTAAAAATTGACTCAATACTAAAACTAGAAAAGATGTTCAAAATGGAACTTATTCAATAAAACCTACTCTAATTGTTCCATTCATCACTTGATCAAGTGAAATGAAACAACGAATGCAACCAAGTAAGCATTCTGGTTGCTATTTGAATTCTCCGCAAGTGTTTGTTTATGAGAAAGAAGAGAGAACTACTAAAATGCAACTCCCATGAAAACTTGCAAATAGATCCAAATTTTCCCAAATTGAATAATATGGATTCTCTATCTAACTCCAGAAATACTGCATGAGGATCCTGAAATTCATGTGCACTGGGACTTAGCCCATCTAGTGGATTATTTTGCTTCTCCTCATACCATGAATGCAAACTTTCATCTGAGTTTTGTGACGAGACTCCTGCTGAAAATGACAAAGAAATTGGCTGCCAGATCAAGTTTGTATCAATATTTTTTTCAAGCTCATAGTTAGCTAATGAAGAAGAACTTTGACTACAGACATCATCCAAGACATCAGCTATTGGATCGTGAAAAACTTGAAAAGACTATTGCAACTCATTTTCTATTGGTCCCAATGAGATTGCATGATTTTCTATAGGCTGCTCATTTGAAGATATACTATGAAACATTCCCTTCAAAAACTGAAATGATTCAAAACATAATGGTACAAAATCATCTTACATCATTTGACCATATGTTCCAGCTTCCGTGTCTTCATCTGCAACCTGACATTCAATGGCATTCGGAGGCTGCAAATATAGATATGGGAAGTCTTGAACAAGGATTTCATTGCCCTCTAGATGGTCAAGATCAAAACTTATCGACTGTTGATTTCTGATTGCACGAAAGTTGTCTCTGATGATCTCAAACGAAGTAAAAAAAAAGGCAAATATCCTTCACTTACTTCATAATTTTTTGCACTTTCCTCCTCACTTCCATAGCTGATATGCAATGGTTGATCACTGTATTTGAGTTTTTGAAAGTGAACTTCCTCCTTCCACAAACCAGCTGTTGATTTGTCTGCTAGACTAGCTTCTGTTTGGAGAACATAAACATCATCATACTGATCAAACTTAGGAAAATCATAAACATAAAAATCATCATCAAGCATACATGTCAGATCAACAGATCTCTCTTCTCCAAGATGATCTATAAAACAATCATTATCAGATCTATTACAACTAGGATAAGAATGTAAATGTTTTGGATCAGCCACTTGTTTTTCTTCAATCAGCGAGCCATGGTCTTGAACATCATACTCATTCCTTGTGGTGATCTTTTGCATCATCTCTACCACTACACTTACCAAAATGTCAAACTTTACCTCTAAAGATGTCGATTCCTCTGGTTCTATGTTCTTTCACTCTTCTTCCTTCAACTTTTCCCTTTGGATCAACAAATTAGTCTCTACATCTACTACATTGTTTTGCATCTCTTCAAGTGTCGCAAGGTTCCTTTCCCTCAGCTAAAACTCCATTTCCAGATCAAAGGCTTCTGGATAATGAAACAGAGCTGAACCAGGAGGAGATCTTATATTAATAAGCATCGAACAATAAATTTGATTAAATCTGGCAAAAAATTGTTGTACTGTCTCCCCTAGCTGTCTTTTCAGCTGGTTTTACTCTTCTAGAATCAAGAAAGGGTTTTGTCTGACCACCCACTTGTCGAGGAAAACTTTGACGAACTATTGGAAATCTGAGATGCTTGCATCAGGTAGGGTTTCGAACCAACTCTTGACTTTGCCTTGCAAAGAAAGAGCAAAAAGCCTAATACTGACATCCTCTTCATCAACTTCATAAAGGTCAAGAAAAGACTCAAAAATCAGTACATGTCTCTCACCAGTGATGTTGTCACATTCACCATCAAATCTTGGTAGATGTAGGTAATGATTTTTAGGGAAAGCATGGAGTATAGGAGGTAAGATGAGTGGTTTGTATCGATCTGGAATTTTACAAGGTATAGGAGTATGTACATAAGCTGTAGAATTAGTCTTTGTCTCTTGAGGCTCATCAGTTTAAAGATGTTCATAATAGGATTCAGAAGAAGTGTCTTGATCAAGATCAAATGCATGCGAATATTTTGCAATCTTCAAAGGGAAAGAATCAAATGCAGGTCTAGGATATTTTCTCAAATACAATATACTTTATAAATCCTTCTTTACATTATTGGGAAAAGAGAAAAAATAATTTATAACAAAGAACATAATGTCTTGGATGAAATTCCAACTTGAATACCTGATCTTTCCATATTGTCCTTTCATGTTTTTGTTGGTCGGGTTCATCCTCCAGTGGAGTCCTTGGATCTGATCTCGAAACTGATTTAAAGTCGCTAGGTGAATGATTTCAGCCTTCCGGTGTCTGATCGTTGTCCACCATCAACAATCAGATCTAAACTTGATACATTTTTGCTGAGGAACATAAAACTATGTTCCCCACTACGGTCGCCACTATGTTATCACCTGGTTTGACCTCAGGCTAAAGGAAGGTTACTCCTAGGGTAACCACAAACCAAGCTTATCCTGGTAGCTAACCCTACCAGGCCAGGAGAGGGCTCTCTCCTTATGGATCTCAATCAAGAGTACTGGATCAAAGACAATATTTTATGCTAGGTATAGTATCTCTAGGGTTTTGATTGAGATTGTTGGTGTTTTTGCCAGATCAGGAGGAGCCAGGCAATTTTATGTCTGGGAAACTAAGTCAATACTGCAAGGGATTCTATGGGTCAAGGTAGGTATGAGCTTCAGCACCTTAGGCTTGATGGGGTGAAAATCTAGACTGGTGAGGAGCTAAGAAGGGAATGAGCAGGTCATGAGTCCTTCCTAAACAGTAGAAAAACATGAAATACTAGTGTTTTCCCAAGGCAACGCATTGAAACCTAATGTATTCCACCTATCTGACTTGAAAACAACCAATCAAAAGATATTATATGGAAAATGCATACATAAATAACATGAGAACATAATCATACCAGAAGAAAAAACATGGAGCTAGGGTTTAATCTGAGCGAGAAAGTGATCCTCGATGTGGCCGCCATTATTGTTTCTTTGGAGCGCTCGAAGCAAGGAGATGTGAGCCCTGGTTTATGGAGGCAATGGGCGGACTGGGCTGTGGCAGCTCCCCCTCCTAAACTATTTGAAAGGCTCCTAAAGGACTATGACAGCCAGAAGCCCTGGAAATGTTGCTCGCTGCCTCAGTTGGGCTCGGCTCCCCGGAGGACGACGCAGACTCCTCTTCTCAGGGTTTTTCATACTCAGGTTGCAGGCCTAAGTTGGTTTCTACTCAATTCAACATTGGTAATTTACACGAACAGGCGGGAGTGGAGAATGGCCAGGGTTTCAGAGGGAGTATTTGTTACCGCCGCCGGCCAGAATGCCAGGACTCTAAGCCGCAATTGTTCTGCGCTTAGAGGAATCGATTCTGCAACGCACTGGTCCTTCCTTCTCCTCACACAAGACGTTGTTCACACCGACGCCGAAGGATTAGTCATTCAACGAACGGCTGCTCGAGCTGGCGGGAAGGCTTTGCAAACATTCGCTCCCCTACTCCCTTTCCGACTCTCCTCAGCAGATCGACTCGGCTTTCCTGGGCAAAACAACGAGGAGGAGGGCGAACCCGAGATGAAGCTCCATGCGGATGTAGAGCTGAAGAAAGCTGCGAACTTCCATGCGTTGTGCACAGGTGCGCATAGCCATGGCAGCTTAGGCCCCTCTACTAATCAGTGGCCTCTCTACAGATCTGTTGCCCTACCTTTTGAAGCGGATCTGAGTTGGAGCGAAAGCTACCTTCGGCAGAAGATTTTTCCTCCCCTTCTGCCTCCTTTGCATCAAGAGATGGGAGACCCAAAAGACTCTGGCCCTGTGTTGCTCCAGAAATTTCTTGAAAATTCCTCTGCCCCCTTTCAGACTCAAATTGCACAGATCTCCGGCAAGACCATTCTGTAATGGGTATACCCTTCAGATCTGGTGCAGAACCTCAAAGTAAATCTGGAATACCGACTTGGGATCCCCTCTGCCCTACAAAGACTTATTTTCCAAGGTAAACAACTCAATGATCCTCTTCCTCTCTCTTTTTACAGCATAAAAAACAATAGCTCTTTAGTGTTTTCCCTTCGTTTGAGATGTGGAGCTGCAGGTCAATCCTCTTCTGCTCCTCCCTACTCCTACAAAGCTGCAGTCCGCTCTGAGATACCCATTTCCCCTGAACCTCCCAAACCCAAGCCTTTTTTGGTTGACAAGTTGGAGGAGGTTCCCTCTGTTGATATCTTCCACTCTGACCTTGCAGACGACATTCAAAAATTCGCTAAAAGGGCCATCATCTGCAGATTCAATGGGCTCTGGCCTCGCTCAAAGGATCTTTATGAATGGATCAATGACAACTGGACTCACCACTGCAAGGTTTACTTCTGTGCAAAGGGATATTTTATAGTTCTGTTCGACAATCCTAAGCACTACGAAAAGGCCTTAGAAGAAGGCCCTTGGTTCGTGGGTTCAGCAGGACTCTTCTTAACTCCATGGTTCCCAGATTTTGACCCAACTTCTGCAGTCATCACTAAAGCCCCTGTCTGGATCAGACTTCCAAATTTTCCAATACCCCTGTGGGACACAGCAGTATACAGGCAAATAGGCAACACCTTGGGCAGCTTTTTAATGGGAGATTACTGGAGGGAACAACAAGGTCTCTACACATATGCTAGAATATGTGTGGAGCTAGATTTAAGCAAGGGACTGCCAGAGCAAATCAATCTCAAGATCAATGACATTGTTTGGACCCAGATCCTGGATTACGAAAACGCTGCCTTCCGATGCCGCCACTGTCACCTAACAGGGCACCTGCAGAAATCCTGCCCATCGCTGAATGCAAGAACGAAAAAGGGAAACTACACAAAAGCCAAACCCAAGCGTTGGACCCCCTGTTCTCCACCGCCAGCAGTGAGCTCTGACTCCCCAAGCTCAGAGGATGAGGAAAGCAATACAGAACCGGACCAGGCACCTCAGCCGATGGATCCGTTCATAGCTACTCAGGCGCACACCTCTATCACAACAATCTCCCAGAAACGGGCCCATGAGACTTCATCTTCTGAATCAGAAAAGGAGATCCCCAAGATAGAGAATTCTAGTCTTCAAGTTGTTTTAGCTCATACTCCCCATGATGGCTGGACAAAAGTCAATAAAAAGAAAGGAAAAAAACATTGTGTTGAAGTTTCTGCCCCTGTGGAGTAAAAGTCAGTTAGTCAGTCTTTGCTCTCAAGTTATTTGATGTAGCTCCGAGATTGAATCTCTTTTCTCTGGGACCGAGGTTGATGGTTTCATCATTTCTGGTCTGCCGGTTTCTTGTTTCTCTTGATTGTACTATATTTTACTCAATAGAATTAGTATAAATTCAGAAAAAAAAAAAAAAAAAAAAAAAAAAAAAAAAAAAAAAAACGTGAGAACATAATCACAGAAGAAAAAACATATGCTAAAGGCCATACCATAGAGATCCCATAAACATAGCTACAACTTTATTAGCTTCCTACCAAAACTACTACAAAATGATATGTGTTCAGTACATGAGCATCCAGTTGAATCCAACCTCAACAAATGTCTAAGGAAATACATAATATAGGCATCAAAACAACCCATCCTAGCCTCAGGGGTCAAATCCATAAGAGGAGGAGTAGTTTCACAACAAACGGAACTGAAAGCTAAAGACTAGGGAGGTCAAACTGACTCATCCCTAAGATGATGCAAACTGATTCATTTCATGCCACCTAGGCCATTTATCTAATGTATCTACCCTAGGTAACCAAAATATACATTAATTACATCATGATTTTACATTTCATCAGTGAAAAGATCAAAATCCCATAGGTGAAAAGTAAATTCCAGAAGAAACAGTGAAAAAATAGGCAATCTATCAAGTGCCAGTGCCAGTGTCAAATGCGCAGCACTTGAAGGGATTGCATAGCGCCAACTTCCAACTGATTTTTGACTGCCTTCTTGTTCTCCAAATCTAGCTCATGATAGCTCATTGGAAATATTGTCCTGTCTAGTTTCCAAAACTACCGTTGGTTCCAATTTTAGTTTGATTTTACCTTCCAAAATTTCAATCTCCCAAGACTGCTCAAACGCGCAACACGAGGCTCAAAAAATAGGCAAGACCATGAATTTTAGGTGGTTTTTTGGCCTTTTCACCTAGTAAATTTGACTTTCACACCTTGAAAAATGGTTTTCTGAATGTACATGGCCTTCTAAATCCAATGGTGCTGGCCATTTCTCCAAAAAGTGCCCCAAAAAGCGTTTGACTAGTGGACTAATAGAAAAATTGCCCGAAAATGATAGACAATTCTAACACTTCAAGCCAACTTTTGACTGTCTTCCTGGTGTCCAAATTAGGCATGGGATATCTTGTTGGAAAGATTGTCGAGTCTATTTTCTAGAACATCTTGAATTTGTCAATTTGGTGTCCATGTTTCTTGTCAAAATCCCAATCTCTCAATATGGTTCAAACGCACAGTGCCTGAAGGGAGTGCGCAACACCACTTTAAAGACAACTTTTGGAGGTCTTACTAAACTAAAAATTGAGCTCATAATAGCTCATTGGAAAGGTATCTATGTCTAGTTACCATTTTAATCATCAAGAAGGTCATTTGGTCACCCTAGCTAGGAGAAATTTTGATTTTCCCAAGGTCACTCCAGAAGTGCATCAACTCTCCTAAGGCAAATGATGTTTTGGACATTTCTCCCATACCATGAGACCTGTGTAAAAAGTGAAGGAGGTTTTTATTCTTGAGTCTATTATGGACAAGAAAAGCTCTCACTTTTTTCAAATTCATCTTTTCTTGCTCAAAAACATCATTTGAATAAAACCTATCCCGATGTGTGGAACAAGGGATTTGTAGAAATGAAGGGAAATGAAGGGGTAAGGGGCTTCTAATTTCTTGAGAAAATTTTTTGGAAGTAAGGAGGGATGTTAGGAAGCATGGGAAAGTGGAATTTCAAATATTGAGTGAGGGGAAGGGATCCAAAAGGGAAAAACACAGGCCTAACCCTAAAAAGTGTCAAATTGTAGCAATAGGCTAGGGTTTGTGGGAAAATGATGAATTAAGGAATATCAGTGATGGAACGTATTTAAGAAGGTATTTTAAGGGTGGGGGAAGGTGTATGAGCATCAAGATACAAGTTTTGTTGATGATTTGACAATCCAAGAAAAATTACCCTCAAAACCCTAGGAGAGGGAAATGAGCCTTACCTGAGTACAACTAAAGCACGAACAAGGTGTAAAATGACCCATTGGAACTTGAAATAATGATGAAAACTCTTTGAATGATGGTACACTAAGCCGAATGGTGACATGGACCGACACTTAGAAAACTTTGGAAGGAGTGAAAACAATCCTAGACTTAATACCTAGTGACCAAATTTTACTTGAAGACTCACTAAAATGAAAAAATTTTGACTTTGACACCCCGAGACCACTTTATAAGAGCATATTTTGATCACTGGTGGAAGGCTGCAAAGACTAACACTAATAGAGACACTATGGCAGTCTATGAAAAACCTCCATCAACCTCGAATCGAATGGGAGGAGATGAATGGCGAAGGTTTATGGAGGGTGGTGTGCGTTGCAAGGTATGGTATCAGTTCGGTGAATGCAATTGGAATTCTATGAGTGGAAGGTGGAAGAGGCGAGGGGTTCTTGTTTGGGAAAGGTGGTGACTCCAACGTTGATGTCCCCTCCCTAGCTTTTGGGTCTATAAATTGGTCACTTTCTTCTTTGGTGTGTGGAATTTTGTATCTTGGTGCGAGAGTGGAGTGGAACCTTGTTACAGATCCATTTGGGCACATCAACCCCAACTTACAGATCATTACTATTAGGGCCCATCAACCCCTAATTCAGTTGTTACATGCCCTAAAGAAGTCAATCATTAGAATGCCTAGCTTCCCAAGAAGTTCCATGATTGAAATCATCCAGAAATGGCCTCTAAGAAGATCAGCACAGGTATGCCTTCATTAGGGTTCACTGCAGTGCAGCCAATACACTGTCAGTGTGCATTGTAAAGCACTTGGTCCCTCTTTGGCCTGCGTTGGGCGAATTTGAGTGAATTTCCATGAGGGTTTAAAAGATTCCTTATCCATTGGGTACCTCTAGAAGTTTCTCAAGGCTATCCACTCCTTTGGGTTCGTATTTGGATGAGGAAGGGAGTTAAGGAACATCAATCCCTTTATCCCTTCCTCCATGGAACTAAATTCTAAGTTTGAGAGGGCATTCATTATCACCATTTATGGCATAACTTCCTTCATTCACCTATAAAAAGACCACTCATCTAAGTGATCAGGGGTTAGCTAGGCTGGAAATTATTGAATTATAGGGAGATGTTGTTTGTATGAGACTTGAGTTGATTGAAAGTGTTGTAATGACGTCAAAGTGTCTTGATTGTTATGAGGATAGGATGGGATTAAATTGGAGGAGTGATGTTGAATCAAGCAATGGGTTGTAACTCTTCCTTTTACTAATAAAGTGTTCAAATATTTTTCCATATGCTTGTGTTATTCATTGCTGCTTTCATATGTTTATCATGTACTTGATTCCATGCTATGTTTAATCAATAGATCATTATCATATGCTTTGATGGGTTCTTGTTTCTGTCTATGTGCAAGTAATTCTCAAGTGGCTTAAGTACGGGAAGGAGTGACAGAATCGGTCAAGGGAGATAAGGAACAAGCGGAAGCTACAAGTAGGTTCTCTATTCTCTTATTTTATCTATTGCTTATAGAAAGGGTAGACAATACTTTAAACTATTGTTCTATACTTAGCTACTAGTATAGGGGTTTAAGCATTTATCCATAGACACTAAAACTTCCTAAAACAAATTGGTGACTCCGCTGGGGAGCGGTCATCCATATTAGTAGCTTATCAGCCTCTTAAGGCATTTCTACATACTGTACTTGTAGTCGCTGATTGAATTTCAGTCTTCTTTCATTGAAAATTGAGCCGAAACTGTGTCAAAATTGCCTTCATAATCTCTTACTATCACCAGCGCAGTCCAACGAAGGACACAGTGCACTACAGTGCACTTCCCGCATAGAACCAGTGCGGTTCATCGCACTGTCTCTAACTGCTACCTACGTTGATCCCTTGAGGATCAGTTTCCCATCTAGGAACTGAAAGGTTTTACCAATTTTCTCCTGTTTGAATGAGTTGTTGAATGTCAATGATGTTTTATCTTTGAAAATAATTTTCAACTCCTTAATTTGGCCCTACTTAGACAAGGATTGACAAATGTTTCTTATGTATTTACTTTATCATTTTCAATCTATAGTCGAAAGTTAGTTTTGATCGATTGATCTTTAGCGAAAGAAAGTGTCGTAAAATCGTCTTTTCCTTCGAAAGTTGAATTGTCATCAAGTCTTCATTCATGAAATATCAATTGATTTATATGTGCATATGATTAGCCTTTTCATTGAAAGTGTCGTAGAGTCTTCCTTTCCTTGAAAAGAAATTGTCGCAAAATCATCATTTTTATGAAAAGAGTTTATTGATCGATTATGCATTAGTTTTCCTTTTTGTTCATTCACATTAAGGGAAATTGAAAAGAAATACATGCATGTTGCATCGAAAAAGTTTGTGAATGCTTGAAAGGGATAGCTAGGGAAATTGCATTAGATGTGCTCTTTGCTCTTTGTCAAAGATCTAATTTCTCTATCCCTACTAGCTAAGGATTTTCATTGTTAAATTGAATGGAAATAATACTTATCATATTAGTTGCATTTTAGGAATTTCAAACATACATCACGTGGTGAACCTTGAAAGGAAAATTCCTAAGGAAGTTCAACTTAAAATAAACATCAATTTACCTAATGGAGCATTGTCATTAATGAGAACATTTAGTGGTTCTAGGCTAGGGACGTGCTCCAGCGTCACTAAACAAAGCAGTTGTCGCTAACTTGTTTGCAATACATCCCGAGTGTGATACCTCATTCCACGTATGTAAGTATATCATAGCTCGTCCATGTACCTTCGAGTATATAGGGTGGTGTTACAGTACGTAAAGTATATGGGAATGCTCTCACTGTGCGGTTTTGCATTAGACAACGCTTATACGGACTAGGCCTCCGCGTACCTTCAGGTATATATCGGAGGACAAATCTAGGTTACTATCCATCCTTAAATAATTGAGTCGGCCACCTTGTAAACTGTGATACACCGAACACAGCATTTGGGGAGATTGCCTGCTCGTACTTCTTGGTTCGCCAGGAGGTATTTTGCAATTCACAGTTGCTTGGTAAACCTTTTGCCTAGATTATCCCTCTTTTGTTTTTTTATGTTACTTTGATTAAAATAAAATTAATTGACCACGAATAACATCCTCCACACTCGCTCCTTAGTTGATCTTAGGTTGAAAAATATGGCGACAAATCCGAAGTCCACCAATCAAGGAATTCCTTTTGATGGGAATCCTAGTCCTTTTCCTCCTTTTGGAAATATTGGTGCTCCATATATGGCTACATTGTCCCTTCCGAGATTTACCATTGGCTTGTTAGTATGGTTGTTTCAACCTCCTTGGTTCAAAATGTTGTGATTTCTCCGCAATTGAGTACTCCTCCAACTGGACAAAATCAACCTCCAGTTGATCCTAAAGTTGACCCTTTCCCTTCTTCCTCGGTTGTTTCATCCTCCCCTTCTTCCTCTTCGCCTGGGGAAAGTATTGGTACTAGTAACCAGGTGGCTAAGAAGAAGAAGAAGAATAAGAAGCAAATTCAACAGAGGGGCAACCAAGCAACCATTGCCTTGAATGCAACATCTGATGAGAAACTATCCGTCAAGCCTCACAAAGTTCGATTTCCATGCAAACTTTGTACGGGAGACCATCTTCTTCGAAGTTGTCCTAATATTCCTCAGATCTTAGAAGAATGGTCTTCTTGTTCACATCATCATCTGTCATCAAATTTTGGAGATCATGTTGGTGACACACCATCAACTAGTGGTAGTAAAGATCATGGAAAGAAGGGTAAATTTAAGTTTCCATGTAGGTTATGTGAAGGGAATCACCCCATTCACCTTTGTCCTTATCTGGATGAAGCCAAAAAAGTGTTGGATAATTGTCATGCTTCACCATAGCGACTTCCATCTGGTTACAGGAAACTCTCCCTAAATCCATCACTAGTTGATGAATTGACTGACCAAAATCAATCGTCGATCAAACCCACTCTCTCTGAAAGTGAATCCTATGAGTCTATACCCGACCCAAATCCACAGGTCGAGGTAATAGTTGACCTGATTTCACATTCAGTAAATCATACCTTTCCCGAAGAGAGTGAATATGATACCACTCAGGTTATTTTTGTTTCTTCAGATTCAAATGAGCTTGGGGGCAATTCTCCCATTCTTACGGGACCCCCTCCAAGTAGTCTAGTCACTTCCTTTGATTGGAACCGACTGACAGGATTTCGTCTTCCTTCTTATGTGCCTTTCCAAATCATAGTACAGGTTTGTAATATGATTGTATCTGGCACTATTATAGATGAAGGTGCATCAGTGAGTATCCTTTCCTCAACTGCTTGGCAAGCGTTCGATTCGCCACCGCTTGTGCCAGTTACCCAGAATACGTTGGCTTTTAACAGAGGAACTAGTCAACCATTAGGGATCCTTCCTCAGTTACTTATTACTTTGGGAGGAAAAATCATTTATTTAAACATGATGGTAGTCCCAGGACCTTTAGATTACAATTTACTTCTTGGGTACGACTATGTTTATGGCATGGGAGCTATTGTTTCCACACTCTTTCGAGTGATGTGTTTCCCACATGAAGGCAGAATTTTCACCATTGACCAGCTTTCATTTCCCAATCCAAATATGGCTTCCAATCAACCATCTTCCCTAAGTGGTCCTTTTGTACCAATGGTATCATCCCCGCCATGAGTTAATTATGTGGCAACCTGTTCCATACCTACATCAACTAACGATCAATTCAATGATGTTGTATATCATGTACTGGGGGCGTTGGAATCAGATCTCTCCTTCATGACCTCTTATGAGTTGTGATCCAAGGGGTATGAGGATAGTTCTTTGTCTTTTGTCAACCTCGTTAAAAAATGAAACAAGGAACATGAGGATAGTTCCTTGTCTTGTGTCAACCTCATTAAAAAATGAAACAAGGAGTATGAGGATAGTTCTTTTACTATGTCAACCTCACTAAAAAATGAAACAGCCCTTATGAGGATAGTTCTTTTACTGTGTCAACCTCGTTAAAAAACGAAACAAGCCCATGAGGGTAGTTCCTTGTCTTGTGTCAACCTCATTAAAAAATGAAACAAGGAATATGAGGATAGTTCTTTTACTGTGTCAACCTCGTTAAAAAATGAAACAAGCCCGAGGATAGTTCATTGTCTTGTGTCAACCTCATTAAAAGATGAAACAAGGATCTCCGAGGATATTTGATTGTCTTATGTCAACCTCGTTAAAAAATTAAACAAGGGTCTCCAAGGATAGTTCCTTGTCTTGTGTCAACCTCGTTAAACAATGAAACAAGGGTTATATGAGGATAGTTAATGGTCTTATGTCAACCTCGTTAAAAAATGAAACAGAGGATACGAGGATAGTTCTTTTATTGTGTCAACCTCGTTAAAAAATGAAACAACCCCCATGGGGATATTTCTTTTACTGTGTCAACCTTGTTAAAAAATGAAACAGGCCAATGAGGATAGTTCCTTGTCCTGTGTCAACCTCGTTAAAAAAATGAAACAAAGGGTATGAGCATAGTTCCTTGTCTTATGTCAAGCTCGTTAAAAAATGAAACAAGGAATCAAAGTAGAGTTCCTTGTCTTGTGTCAAGCTCTTTAAAAAATGAAACAAGTTCCCCTGGAGAAAAGTTTCGAGTCGAGTCTTTGAGTAGATCTCGTAAAATCCCAGTCGAGTCTTTCACTTGATCTCGTAAAAGAACCTTCATTCTATCCACCTGATAGCCACGAGTAGTCTACTTAGGTAAATGTAATGAAGCTTGGTGGGCATGCACCTAGTGGTAAAGTTAAGTTTCCCTGTAGGTTATGTGAAGGGAATCACCCCATTCACCTTTGTCCTATCTAGACGAAGCCAAAAAGTGTTGGATAACCGTCCTGCTTCACTGCAGTGACTTCCATCTGGTTTCATGATACTCTCCCTTTCATCATGTTGGGGGCATGTAAACCAATCTCAAGCATAGTTCTTCATTTCAAGCTTGTGTAAAATTGAAAATGAATTCAAGCATAGTTTTTCATTTTAAGCTTATGTAAAAATGAAACTAAATCCAAGCATAGTTTTTCGTTTCAAGCTTATGTAAACATGAAATTGAATCCAAGCATAGTTCCCTACAGTTCAAGCTTGTCTAAAAATGAACCCGTTTCCATTTGAACCCTTGTGATTGCCATTCTATCAGCCTCTTTCATCAGATGAGCCTTGGTTGTTTTCATCTCATCACCACCATCCCTTTGGTTGATCATATGCTTTCACTTGGTTGTTTTACCTTTTTTGAGGAACAGTTGCAATGAGTGGTCTTATTAGCCAGCCTCTTCACATAAATCAACATTTTTTTAGAAGTTCCAAAATCACCGGAACCTGTTGCTACCCTAGACACCACTCATTCCTCAAAATGGAGTCATCCTTAAGCTCTTTTCAGACTCTCTAAACATGAAAAGATTTTCAAGCACTTGTCATTTCCGGCCCGTTAAAGGATTGGAAACGATATCTCTCTTGTATTATTTTACACTTTTTCAGATTTGAGGGATTATTTTACAAAAAATAACTTGTGGAGTTTCCTTTTCATCCCTTTTCAAACTCTCTAAACATGAAAAGGACCGAGTTATCTTTGTCATTAAACTCGTTAAAAACATCAAATAGTGACAAACTTGTCCATCTAGACAAGATCGAGTTTCACCTTCGCTAGACTCGTTAAAGCATCAAATAGCGATGGATTCACCTGAAGGGTGAAATTATACAACAAGCATATGTTATCCTCCTCAAGCTTGATAAAAAATAAAGAGGTATTGGTCAGAAATGACTGGGGAAAATTAGAAAAAGGAGAAAAACACTTTATGGTAGCAAGTTGCTCTTGAACATGACACTTTCACCTCATCACCGTGACTATTTGGGTTGGGTTATCTGCTTGATGGTTATCATACCTATGGTCTATCACACCATCCATCACCTTTGTTTTGGGTCAATGTTGCCAATTCATTCAGACTATTTGGGTTGGGTTATCTGCTTGATGGTTATCATACCTTTGGTCTATCACACCATCCATTACATTGTTTTGGGTCAATGCTACCAATTCATCTTAGTGTCTCCGACATGTTCAAGAGAAGTCATTCAGTCAAACTTCATCCTTTGCAATACCATAAACCTTCATTTTCATGACCGTCATTCCTGAACTTTATGCCGTTAGTCGATTCTCATCTCCAAAATCATTTACCTTGTTTCATGTCGTTGATGTGGGATACATCAAGGCCCTCCTACGACGAGTCACTTCTTGTCGACATCAAGACATTATCCAAGAAGTTGATTTAGAAACACCCCTTCAGTACCTTGAGGCTTTCATATATCAATGGCAGGTTTCTTGCTTCCAGTGATAGGTTGACATCGCTAGCCTTCGACCAGAAGACTTTGTGTGGTGTTTGACATCAAATCATTTATTCACACCATGCAAAATGTATTGTAGTACCTTGAGGGTCATTATCATTATTGGTGATTCCTCTCGCATATGTTAACGGCTTACATCATTAGCTACTAATCAGATGATGTCATCCCATGTTCGACTTCAGAACATCTATTCACATGGTCAGACTTGTACTTAAGCGAAAGATTGAACGAGATTGAAGACCCCGGATCTAGTTTCATCCATTCAAGTTGCGATATTTCCATGAGTACTAATTCCAATGTATAATGGCCTTACATTCATGGTCATCCATTCATGGGTCTATATTTGTAGATGACTATATTTTTACATGTAATGAAAGTTTATAGGCTGAGCATGGGTATGCCTTCCCTTAGCAAGTTCATGAGAAAAAATCAAATTATCATGGTATATGTCTTGTAATTGATGTAGATCACCTTCCGCTTCGAAACCTCCTCTCCACATGATAACGTATTTCACTCAACATATATATTTACGACTTCATGCTTTAGGGGGCAACTGTTACAGATCCATTTGGGCACATCAACCCCAACTTACAGATCATTACTATTAGGGCCATCAACCCCTAATTCAGTTGTTACATGCCCTAAAGAAGTCAATCATTAGAATGCCTAGCTTCCCAAGAAGTACCATGATTGAAATCATCCAGAAACAGCCTCTAAGAAGATCAGCGCAAGTAGGCCTTTATTAGGGTGCGCTGCAGTGCAGCCAATACACTGTCAGTGTGCATTGCAGTGCACTTCGTCCCTCTTTGGCCTGCACTGGGCGAATTTGAGTGAATTTTCGTGAGGGTTTGAAAGATTACTTATCCATTGGGTGCATCTAGAAGTTTCTCAAGGCTATCCACTCCTTTGGATTCGTATTTGGATGAGGAAGGGATTTAAGGAACATCAATCCCTTTATCCCTTCCTCCATGGAACTAAATTCTAAGTTTGGGAGCACATTCATTATCACCATTTATGGCATAACTTCCTTCATTCACCTATAAAAAGACCACTCATATAAGTGATCAGGGGCTGGCTAGGCTGAAAATTATTGAATTATAGGGAGATGATGTTAGTATGAGACTTGAGTTGATTTCAAGTGTTGTAATGATGTCAAAGTGTCTTGCTTGTTATGAGGAGAGGATGGGATTGAACTGGAGGAGTGATGTTGAATCGAGCAATGGGTTGTAACTCTTCCTTTTACTAATAAAGTGTTCAAATCTTTTTCCATATGGTTGTGTTATTCATTGACGCTTTCATATGTTTATCATGTGCTTGATTCCATGCTATGTTTAATCAATAGATCATGATAATATGCTTTGATGGGTTCTTGTTTCTGTCTATGTGTAGGTACTTCTCAAGTGGCTTAAGTATGGGAAGGAGCGACATAATTAGTCAAGGGAGATAAGGAAAAAGCGGAAGCTACAAGTAGGTTCTTTGTTCTCTTATTTTATCTATTGCTTATAGAAAGGGTAGAGAATACTTTAAACTGTTGTTCTAGACTTAGCTACTAGTCTAGGGGTTTAAGTGTTTATCCATAGACACTAAAATTTCCTAAAACAAAACTCTGGTGGTGTAGGCCAGTCAGTGGTTATGCTACAAGCAGGGGGGTTCCCACCTGCATCTACGTGGAAAATGAATCTCCCTCCTTTGCATCTCTTCCTCAGGGTTTTATATGTTTTAGTGGTTTCTGCGTCAAGGATGTACAAGATTTTGGGAGGCTAGACCGGTGGGCTTCCAGCGAAAGGTTGAGGGTGATGAAGTGTGGGCTTGGCTCCAATTTGTTGGTTGGAAATTCTTGGTTTGGTTATCAGTAGCCCAAGCGGGGTGGGTAGGGTGAACCCTAGTGGTTGAAGCTTTCATTTGTATACTAGTTCTTTGGTTTTCTCTGTCCCCTCGAACCAGTGTTGGTTCTATAAAAATGAACTTCATTCCTCATCGTGGTTGGTCCTCTTCCTCGTCGAAGCCTATCTCGACTCAAAACGGGGATCTGGAGTCTCCAATGCCGATGACAGTGGTGGAAGGTGTAAAAATTGGAACTAGGCAGGGTGGCAAGAGTGTTGGTCAGTCAGTTTGGGTGGTGTCTGGAGTCCACGGTGGTCATGGTCATGATGGCTTGAGGGTTGGTCATAGGGGTCGCATTCCACATCCACACCAGTAGTATGGCGTGGTGTTACGTGGAGTTTCGGGTAGACAAGGGAAGGCAAGGCATGTGGGACATGGACAGAGCGACGACCATCGATGTTATTTGGAAAATTGCAGGGCCTTGATCCAGTCGGTGCTTAATCACTTGGAAACCTCCGAGTGAGTACGCTAAGAAGAACATCCTGAGCTCATAGCCATGTCTGAGAGTGAAGTGGTCTGTCATGGCCAGAACCTGTTAGTTGAGAAACTAGAGAAGATGGAGTCTTGGATGGCCCACTTCGAGGAGCATGTCTAGTGTTCTTTCTTCCCTCCACCTCCTCCTGGAACAGCCCCACATAACCCATCTTCAATAACTCTAGATGACTAGCATGGTTGTAGTTGTTTTGCTTGTTTTATGTGTTTTCTGGTGCTTTTAGCCTCCTAAGTTGTGGACTGTATCTTTGGTTGTCTTTATGTTTCTTTGTCATAAGCTGATCACGGTAGTCAACAAACCTGGTAGGGGTGAGACTACCTACATTTTGTTGTTGATGTACTTATTTTCTGATGAATGAATAGAACATTGATTTACAACAAAAAAAAAACAAGGGAATACCTCAATGTCTCTTGATTTTCAAATATTTCAAGTGACTTGACTTCAACACATTTATTTGTACCTATCAAAATGCAGTCTTGTGCCTTGAAACTCAATTACATTATTGATGGGTTTTCTTACATTGGTTAAAGATTGTCATCGGTTGTTAGTAATTCAATGGATTCTTTCTATGTTATACTTCAAAAAAAATCATTCACATAGATAGAATTGTATGTATATGGGTTATATGTGAAGACTATATGGTTTATGATATCAACAACATCTTGTAGTAGCTCATTTTTCCTGTAGCAACATGTTTGTATATTAATCATATAAAGGTTACCACTCATTTTCAAACAATCATGTGGTATAATTTAGCTTTTTTACAGCCACCACAACTCCTCTTCATTCATTTTCTCTGCCATCAATCAACATAGTTGGATCAACACTTGCATTCAACATTAGACTTGCTTATTTTTAGAATTTAAAGTGTTCTTTTATTCATCTTCACGCCTCAGTGAACATATATCATGTTCCATGGATCCTACTTCAACATATAGTACCATTTTTAGCTCCATACAAAGATAAACTTGACAAAAGTAACACCCTCATTGGTTTGCATATGTGCACAACTCTAAATTCAAATTCGATGGTTTTAGGATATTTTACATGATAATGACATGCTTTTGCACCTGTTAGATTGCAACAATTCAAACTAGGCATTCAAGGGAAAGTGGTAAATGTAAAATTGAAAAGCACAATTTCAATAGCTACTAGCAGTCTATTTGCATCTGTAGAAAATTCATGTAGTAGCCTACTTTCATGGGCAACTTTCAACATGATCCGAATTAGATCCATAAAAGACTGATTAAAGAACCATGACTGTATCAAGTCGAGACAAATCTCTAAAGAATTCAAAATCGTGATCAAAAACACCCCTGAACTAGTGGCAATGGCAGCCAGCATGGAACGACGAGGAGCTCGGTCAAAGTGCGTTGACCGAGGCCCATGGAGACTGTGCAAGAGGTCAAAGTAGCCCCTGGGAGCCCCGGATCAGGAAAAGGAGGTGGTTTTTGATGCGTGATTCTGGGAAAATAGGGCCAAAGTGGGGGAAGCCTGAACACACAGACGCATGGCGAACCAAAGAACCACGGGTGAAAAGGCAAAAGCGCTGAAAGGATAAAGGCAGGACCCACGCTCTGGAAACCGACGGTATTGATCAGGGTGCCCTCAAATGGTAAACAGTTTTGGACAAGAGCGGAGCCATCCCACTCAACGATCGACGCATGGCAAGAAGAGGTGAGAGAAAACTGTTGTTGATCGTACGTTATCGGTCGAGCAAGTCAACTGCGTGACACGTGCGTATGGAGTCGGATCTGGAGGTCCCAGATCAGACGGCCGAGATCGCGCCCGATGGAGGAAGCAGAATCGATGAGGGAATACACCGTGTTTTAGAGGGATTTGGATTCCGTTTGACCGCCACAGTGGAGCAAATACTTCATCCACAACATAACTGAAGAAACGAGCTGACGAAGCAGGTTGGTGCCATTTAGAGGAGGATGCGTGGCCACTCCCTGAGCGTTCATGCTAACGTCGAACAGGGAACTCCAAGCGCAGCTGCAAAAGGTGAATCGACAGAGGAAGAAGAGGAACTGAACATGCTTGGAATAGAATGGCTAAAAACCATGAACAGAGACAGAATACACAAGTCGAGTCAGTGAGAACGAACCTCGAGAGGAGCACTGAACACTGAGAGACAGAAACCAAAGAAGAAGGTAGTAAAGCAAAAGCAGAAAGAGACAAAGGGCCGAGCTAACCAGTGGTGGCATCGAGCACCAGAGCTTGAGAGATTTAAGCCATCCCATAAAGGAATCTATCCGGACTAAGCATCACATTTGGCTCTTTCCACTGTAGACCAAAAGGTCGCGGAGCTAGTAGGAAGAAGAAGAGTCTGTGTGCTCCAGTGGCTTGGGGAATCCAAGAACCACCCTGCCAAGCAAAACCTGCTTCAGGAGAACTCACATTGAGTCCCTGCATTGTAACTCTCTGCTTAAAGGCACAATAAAACAAGGCCACCATCGAAAGCTGGACTGGAGACGTAGCCTCAAAGAATAGGCTGAACTCCTTATTAAAATTGT
This sequence comes from Pinus taeda, assembly GCA_000404065.3. Classification (NCBI taxonomy): domain Eukaryota; kingdom Viridiplantae; phylum Streptophyta; class Pinopsida; order Pinales; family Pinaceae; genus Pinus; species Pinus taeda. The sequence goes on from APFE030465928.1 coordinate 80,782, forward strand.
TTGTGTCTTTGTGTTTTCTTACTGTATTTCTCTGTTGTCTTTCCATTTTATTGTCAGTGTATTGGCAATCTGATCGATCCGTTGCTTCAATAACACAGAACACACACACCAGCACATGAGCCTGTAATACCTTTGTTTAATAATATTTAACTGATGTCACTCATAGGGTGAATATCAAATCACAACATCATTTGAAAATTTAAGGGAACGAATTGGAAAATCCAACATGTGGGGTTTTTTTTAGAATATAAAAGTTTGAGTAAGAGGTGGGAAATATTCCAAAAAAATGCAAATTTTAGGAATATGTTAAGACGGTTTTAACTTTTTACCATTATGCATGAATAAAACTAGAATTCAATATTTTTGCATATTAGCCTCTTTTCTTCATTAAAATGAAAATTTGAAGGTATATTATGGTAAAATAAGTAAAATACATTGTCTCCCTTTCAAAACACTCAATTTGGCCTTAAAATGAGTTTGTGGTGTATATTTTTGTGCAACTTTGGACAATGTGAAAGATGAAATAGGGCAGAAATTGATTTGACTATATCTTGAAAACCATTCATCCATTGGTCTAAAAACTTGGAGGATAAATGCATCATTGATATGGCATATAATACAACAAATTCTAAGAAATTCCAATCTATATTTTTTAGGAAATTGGTTGTCATCACCTACAACAATTTCTCATTTTTCTCAAGATTCATGCATCAATTAGTTCTGATTTTTGGTGAGAAGGTGCATATAGGTAATGGTAACAACCTCACAAAATTTCATGAGATATGATTTTGTAGTTTGAGAGATATTGGCTTCAAAAGTTTTCTATAAGAAGTTCGTTACCGAAATGTTTATCAACAACAAACATATTTCAACCATCCATCAATGGGTGATCATTTGCATCATTGGTTATAGCATTCTCAGCTTTCCATGGATATCATGGCTAACCACTACCAAAAATTGCAAGCTTTATAGTATGAGTTCTCTTCAGTTGGTTTCTAATATATTTCCTTCCATAGCATGCCTCCAGAGTTTAGTGTTTATCTTTCAGAGCATCATACAAAGAGGTAAAGTTAGGTAAGAAATCTTACTATTTGAGTAGCCATCTAAGACCTTGATAAAATTTCTTATGACATTTTTGCATGAGAAAATTTCCCTATTTTCCCATGATTCAATTTAGACATATTATATGCAACTCATAGTGCAGAATATTATCAGTCCATCAAATAAGTAGAGTCTTATGGTTTGAAATGATAAAAATAGAGTTTAAAAATTATTTTTATCTTAGCTAGACATGATGTCTTATGGGGACAATGTATCTTAGCTATACAAATATAATACAAAATTTTCATCTATGAACAAACAGTTTTTTCAAGTTTGCCAAGAAATGGTATAAGAAAGGTAACTTATTACCACTATATAATAAGACATTGATCATAATACCTATATCCAAATAGAAAAGGATGCATGGATCAATTTACTTTAATTTTTGGAATATTTAATACCTTTCTAATTTGCATGAGAACATGCAAAATCTCTGGTGTGGGGGAGATGTTGGGCCCATATTTTGACATGATTTCGAAGCTTATTTTACCTAATATTCTATTTTTTTCCCTTTATTCCCCATTCATTATTACCTTCATTATCATATATTTGTCCATTCTCATATCATACAAAATTCACAAGACATATAAGCATCAATACAGTCAATTTGCATGATTTGATGGTTACTTAGAATGGTTATTATCTTTTTCCTAACTTTCCTCTAAATATTTGGTGTTTCTCGAGTTTTCTATAGCTACAAAAACCTGTAGCATCCATTTGGAGAAGTAGTTTTGTTGTGTCATTTATAAATCAATGAAATTGAATCAAGAAAATATAAAACATGGATTTTGCACAAAATATTGTTTTTTAGGTTATACATGTGCAAAATTCTCAAAAATCACAAAATAGGGGATGTTTGGATAAAGGGATATATTAAAATTGTTCCCTAAAATCTGTACCTTCATGTTTGACCAACAAGTGTTGTGTATGAATTTGGGCATGTAGACTTTAGGAGACATTTGACATTCTTATTATCTCCACATGATGTGCACATAATCTTCATATGATATTCACATGATCCCCATTATCCTACATCTGAGATAGGTTTGTTGTAGATCCACTTATTTATGGATTCGTCTATCTTGTTGTAACTTCTTTCCTTTTATGAAGGATGAGTTATATGTATAAATATAAGAGAATATCAGTCATTTTGGAAGTTGGAGGAAGGTAGAGGATAAACAAAGGTTGAGTGTTAAGCATATATTTATGAATGAAATGTAGAAAATTTCCACTTTGTTCGTTTGGTTAATATCAAGAATAGCTTGATCTTTTCCATATAATTTGAGTGTGAATGTGTGAGTGTTGATTCAATTTTACTTCTATAATGTATAGACATTGTTTGCTAAGCTAGGAGGCGATGCTAAGCTAAGAGGTTCACTTGAGTGAGGAATTCATTGCAATCTATTTTTATGTTATTTACTTTTGTATTTCAGTTATGTTGTTTACTTACGTTTTGTTCCTTTATTTTTTCATTTCAACTTATGATTTGTGTGATTACAATGCACAGTGAGACCATACACATGAATTGTTGACTAAATAAGAGATTATTACATAACTAAATGGTAAATTCCATAATATTCCTACGACAAGGAATCTCTGAAGGTTAATGATTTAAAAGTGATTATAATCATTAATATTCTTTTATTTCTTTATTTTCTTAGGATATCTAAGCTTTGATCTTGCACATATTGTGCATAGGATCTCGTAAGTTTACAAACTTTGATTGATGATTCAAATGTAACATAATTCGGAAATAAACCGGATTGGCTGACACCCTGAGGGGGTGATGAGTCATATTATTATTACTAAATAATTCCTCCTATTTTTTAGTCTTTAATATGATGTTTAAACTTACACATGAATGCTACTTTGTCCTAACAAACATGTGTTTTTCTAGTCACAAATATGTGTTTTATAAATAGATAGGAACTTTAGTTTGGACGTCATTAGATTCATTGTTATGGATATTAAAAAGACAAAATTTAAAGACATGATACATCATAACAATCAAACTTAGGACATTTATATTGACAATTACTAAGATGCAATAAGGATCATAATAACATGTATTGGTTGCAATAATGCCCTTTGCTGGAAAATTTTCAAGAGAGTGTCTATATATGGATTTTTTTTCCTCAAAATTCTTAATATATTATTGTTTTTTATCATGTTATTTCTTATTGGTATTATATTAATTTGAAGCATGATAAAAAAAAATGTGTATGGCTACTGGTTTGCCATTAGGGAAATGAAACAAATAGCAAAGTAGTAGTTTCTTTGTCCAAAACACGTAGCTTCCATAATATTATCATATATAAACTTTGATATAACCAACATAGATGCTAAAATAGACTAGATTTCTCTCATATTACTCTCATAAACGAATTTAGTTCTATCTAGCTTAGTTGCTTTACTAGGCTAATTATCAATGACACCATGTAGTAAAATTATATCAAAAAAGAAAATATTATTCATGACTAGTTAGATACTATAACCTCATTGGCATTTTATGGTTCCTCCTCTTCTTTTTCTATCTTAGTGCACTCTAGGCTAGCTACCTTCTTAGAAGGTTGAGTGATCTTGTTGTCTAGCTTCTATATTTGTAGTTGTATTGCATCTATACACAATAGAATATCTTGTTGTGCTTCGCTTCTTTCAACTAAGTATTTTCTCATGATTACGTTTATTTGCTAGTAGATTTCAACCAATTTTCCTTTGTCAATTCCTATGTTTGTAATCCATTAGCTTACATTACCAATGACCTCTTCATCCTATATAAATATTCTCCCTATTCTTACCTCCTCTTTGATATGTCTATTTTTTATCTAATAGCTTGGGGGTGTTTCTCCAATAAGTGTTGTTAGAAACATGTTGCCATTGATGGAAAAGGCAGAGATAGATGATGAAAAAAGCAAAGATCGTTGCAAGTAAAATGACTAAGGAAAAAGATCATCTCAATTATGGCAATGGAAAAGATGATCAAGGAATATAGACTTTAGAGTCATTTATATTATAGAAGATGATCTCAAGTACTATTGGAAACTACTCAGATGGATAGAGCTCTAAAAGAGATTTCCAGTGGTATATATAAGTTTGCAAATAGCCTCCTAGATCATAAGTTATTTTCAGTCAAAGGTGGAAAACCCTAAGGTCAAAGTTACATCCCTAATCATGGTGATAGGGACAAATTGGTGAGTGTTTTGATCTTTTTCCAAACTTCGCGGAGCAAAGCAATATTAGATAGTGGGAAACTTTGTGTGATGGTTTTGTGCCATTTGTCCCCTTAACCCCATCAGATAAAATGTGCAAGGCCATGCCCACCCAAGGTTAATGGTAAGGGGTGTTCCACTATGGGCAGTATTGGAAAAACAGACGATCAAGTTGATTGATGGCTCTAATTAATAACGTGAACCCCTCCCCATTTTACATGAAACCACTAAGGATGGTTTTGTGCAAACCAACAATAGTATTGAGCCTAGTCCAAGGTTGAGAGTTGCATAATAAGGTCTGACCCCCAACCCGTGACATGTATCGGCAATTTTATTTGTATAAATAAATTCAATGGAAAAATCAACTTTCTGATACCCTGCTTAATTGTATGAGGTGAACATGGACTAACCAAAAGTTGACACATGGTATTTTTTCATTGGTTGATAGAGGTGACATGGATGCACAGGTGGATGATGATGTTAGCATGACGTCAAAAATGGCATTGCACCAATCAGGGTGTGACACATGGCATGCTAATTTGGACTTTTTGGGTGGCCAAGTGGGATAAATATAAGTGACACATGGAACCATTCAAGAGCTACCATGTGGCACAAATGGCATTAGCAAGGTGAGTTGGGATTCCCTCAAATTTCAGGCCAAGGGAAATCAATGGAAATCGGTTTAGTCAAGACTTTAGTGCAGTTAGAGGGAAATGCCTTCATGTAATAGTTTTGCAAGTCAGCCATTGACTCCCGACCTAGATTAAAATTCATGATAGGAATTATGTTTTTGTGAAGTTTCCATTGTTAATAAATTTGGCAAGACACCAAAGGTTTTCAAGTAAGTCGGTACTTTGCGCAGTTGGAAGAAAATTGAGAACAAAATTGGAAAGATCTTTGACCTCATTTAGCCCGAACCTGATAACGACTTGGTCATAGAAATGAGTCATATGGTGGAAAGTGCTAATGTACAGGTGCTCCAATAGTAAGAGGATTTCTAGCAACGGCATGGACAAACTTGGAGTTATATTTTCCGATTTTTCCAAATTTGGTGATGCGCTAAAACTAAAAGCTCTACTAAAACCTATAAAAATTCAAGAATTTGATATTTGGACATATTAACTCAGTTTTTCTTACGAAGACAGCATAGAAGAGTTAGAATACTTAAAGATCAAATTTAGAAGACTTGACAGAAGTGGTAGATGAGAAAAAATAAAAATCCATTCATGGAGAAGAGTTGAACTTAACTAAAAGTTCAAAAAATAAAATTATCAACTCAAAATTCTATATAAGCATAAGTGAATTTGCAAGATGTGCATGAAGTTGCATTGGTGTATTGAGTTGGTGTGTAGATTATGGATTGATGCTGCTAATGTGTGTGGTGGATTGATGAGCAATCAGATATTGCTGAAGGTGATTGTATGGTGTTTGTGGCGAGTGATTGAAGTGAGAGATTTATTTGCTTATGAAAGGAACTGACCTTCATTATTTGAGTTCAAAAATGGAGTGAAAGATGAATCCAGTAGGTCAAGAAAGTAGAAACTTGAATATTAGGGATTGTAGCTCCTTCCAGTAGTAGTTGGTAAATAGTTATTGGTTATATCTCCTTTCAGTGGTAACTGATAAACTAGGGGTTGTAGCTCCTTTCAGTTGTAGCTAATAAATTAGGGATTAGTAGCTTCCTTTTGGTTGTAGCCAGAGAATTTTGTAACAACAAGTAGAAGCTTGCCTTTGTGAAGTAAATAGAAGAAAATTTTGAAGAATTTGTGTGTTCTATTTTTTCTTCCAATGATTGATTCTTGTGATACTAATATGAATTTTTGCTAAAGTATTTATTGGTTCCCTAGTAATATTTACTAGTGAAAAGAAAATTTTAAATTTTTCCAACATTAATTCACACCCCTATAACTAACCCTCCCACATTAACCTGCTTTTACAAGATCCCTAGGGTAAATGTGAGATGAGAGCTACTATGACATGACCTAACCTCCAAGTTCCTGTTGGGTTGTGTTATATTCTTTCCACGACTAACCTACGTAGTGAACCGAGGGATTAGAGGGGGGGCGGAGCCCCCCC